>MKEJ01061016.1:3988-22820 GCA_001753735.1 Embelia ribes
AGCCTTAAAAATCCCAATATATTAGGGTAGTGTAAATGAAATAAAATAAAGCATCATGTCGGGTCATTAACGTGAATTTTTCGATGACATGCATTCCTATAGAAAGTCATTGTCTCGTCCAACATTGTAATGCACATATCTTTTTGTAATACTTATATCTATATAGTTAGAGGTTTATGTCTTCCTTTCATGTCATTCTTACTCCAATACTGTTGCACTTTCTAACTGATGCATTCCTTAGTCTCCTTCTTATATGTCTAAACTATCTTAAACGATCATATCTCATCTTATCTTCAATAGGTATTACTCATACCTAACCTGAATCTCTTCATTTCTAATCCTATTCTTTTTAGTCTTACTACATATCCACCGCAACATACGCATCTCAACTACACTCATGTTGTGTTCATCTTGTTTCTTAGTATCCCAACACTCACTTCTATACAATAAAACCGGTCATACTACCGTCCTATAAAATTTTCTTTTCAATCATAGAGGTATATTACCGACACATAGAATTCCGGATGTATTTCTCCATTTCATCCATCCTACTTGGGTTTTGTGATTAACATATCTTTTTATCCACTGTTACTTAAATAATCCTAAATATCGAAAATGATCCGTCTTTGGTACCACATCCCCAATTAAATTAACTACAATTAGATCATCTATCCATCCTCTACTGAAACAACACTCTATATATTCAACCAAAACTATATCATTGCCCGCTTTAGTATCGTCAACCAAAACTATATCATTGCCCTTAATAATTAATAATATATTTAAAATGAAATTTCCTAAAATAAAAATTAATCAATATTTTTTTACACAACCCAAAAAGAAAATTGTCCATTATTGCACAATATCGTACTTTGGAAAATCTCCAATAAGAGACTCACCACCATATAAAGGTGACACTCAATGCACCTTAACGCCAATTTCTTCTTCAATCCAAGAAAAGTAGGCATGGAAATGGGGTGGAGCAGGGGCCATACTTGCCCCTGACTCTCTGAAAAATTCCTATCCTGCCCCCGATCCCTATCGGGTTTGAAAATTGGGTGACTATCCCCGTCCCCACTGGGGATCGGGTATCCCTAGCCCTGCCCCAAACCCACCCCGGGCTAAAGTAACAAATGATTTTTCAAAAGTCAAAACAAAAGTTAATATAATTGGCAAGTTTTTTTAACGAATACCAACCATAATTTATAAAGGAAAATTGTAAGGTACATTAACAAATCCATCAACCATACCCAATGAACATGAATTTAAATATGACCATACAACCAATATTCTAATGACATCCAATATGCATTGACCAAACAACCAATGTTCCAAAATAGCGTACAAATTGCATTATCCCGAACAGTAAGTACATTACATATGAATTCATCAAATAACAAACATCTATGATCAATCTTCTAAATAAGAAGTAACACCACTAACCAATATTTCACCTGTTTTAAAAAAAACAAAAGTTAAAATATAAACATTAAACTTGATAAAATTTAAAGCAAATAAAGTAAGGAATACCTTCATCATCAGACTCCATTTCATTGAGTAAAGTAGAATATTCGTTGCCTAATTTAGAATTCAATTTGAAACCACCTATATATATCAAATATAATACAATACAAAGAATGATTAGTTAAAATATACAAAATTATTTGTCATTTCATAAGATATTTGAATGAATAATTTAAAATTTTGCCAGTATTTTCAGCACTCCATAACCAACTTCTAGCACACATCAAGGCCTCTAAAGTAGTTGAATCAAGTTGACTACAATGAGGGCTTAAGATATGACTGCTAATACTGAATGCAGATTCATAAGCTACAATAGAAATAGGAATCGCTAATACATCCTTCGCAATTGCTTGAACTGTTGGATACTTGATGCCATTCAACTTCCACCACATTAAAATATCAAAATCTGAACTTCTTGGTAAAACCTCCTCCTCTAAATAATGATCCAACTCTATTTTAATAAATGAAGTTCTAGCTCTTTTTTTCCTCATGATATATGCATCATACTCACTTAAACCATCTTCACTGACATGACTAACATCAAACATTGGAGAGCCACTACTAGAGTCTTTATTCATTTTCAATTGATAATCAAAAACCAAATCATAATCTTAACTTGCTCAAAAGAGTCAAGTCCATACAATTTTTCATAATAATATTCAAGCAACTCCATTTTGTATCTAGGATCCAAAATAATAGCAACCCTCATTATATCATGAATGACACTCTAATATTTATCAAATTTGCCCAACATATTTTCTTCCATTTTTTTAATCAATTCATTAATCCACTAAGATATTGTCAATTTGATCTCACAAATCTTAGGAAAATACATATTGGCAATTGGATATTTAGTACTATAAATCATTTCAGTGATAAAATTGAATAATTTCAGTGTTTCACAAACATCTTTTGCAAATCTCCAGTGTGAACTAGTTATCAAACAAGTGTATTGAGACTCACGTTGTCTTAACCGACTAAATACATCCTCATATGAAATGGCAATGTCAATCATCTTGTAAGTAGAATTCCATCTAGTCGAAAAATCTAAAACCAAATTTTTAGTGCAAGGGGTTCGTAATTGTTTGGTCGTCTCCTTAAATTTTTCTTTCCTTTTAGGTGTGGCAGTCCAATAAGCTACACTATCCCAAATTCTTTCTACCCCATCTTTCATCACTTCCAACCCATCTTTTATTATCAAATTTAATATATGTGTACAATAATGCATGTGAAGTCGGGACCAATCCCTTAACAAAGTGCTTAACTGCAACTTATCCTTAATTTTGTTAATCATGACATCATTTGTGCTACAATTATCTAAAGTAATAGTGGACAATTTCATATCTATGTTCCAATCCATCAAACAATCAACCAATACATTACAAAGTCTATCACTTGAGTGAGGAATAGGAACATAAATGAACCTTACATAATAAAATTCACATTCAATCACTATATATAATGAGAATTTATAAATATAAGAATTTATTATTACCTCAAAATATGGTTGTGTAAAGTCCAAGAGAAATCAATGTAATAAGCAGTGACACCCATATACCCTTTTTTTTAATTGTCTGCAGTCCACATGTCTGATGTAATTGCTACTCTTCCTTCAAGACTATATAATAACTTCAAAGTCATCAATCTCTCGTAATCATACACTTTGAGTATCTCCTTTTTTATAGTGTTTCTAGAAGGAACTTGAAATAATAGTTAGAGAGAATATATAAATCTCTTAAAACCAAGATGATTCACTATTGAGAGTGGATATTCATGCATAATTATTGTATTTATTAGCTTTTCCTTGAATTTTTAGCATCATAAAGCCCGGTACCCAACTGTTGCTTACCTTGCAAGCCCTTAGGCATAAGAAATGTTTGCTATTTATTCCCTCTCATGGCAATCTTACGTTGAATACATATCTCGATGTGTTGGTGCAAGTGCTCAGTTCCATTTTTTTATTTTCTACCAAGCTATTTCTTGTAATAATTACATTGAGCCTTATCTTGTCCATTAACTTTAACCTTTGTAAAATGTTACCATACTACACTTTTAAGCCTCCTTGCCCCAGTTTGTGTTGTTGCCTCCAAATTATCTCCTGTCTCAACCTGAGGTGTTGGCACAGATTCAATGGATGTGGGATCATTAGTTAAAGGATTAGAACCTCCTAGTGGGTTTGGTTGATATGCACTTTCTTCTGAAATGAGTGCTTAAGAATTATCAGCATTTATCATGTCTATATCCTGTTGAGTTATACATAAGAGCAAATTAGAGAATAGTATGGATATGCCAACTATTATTAACCGGGGTAGAATAAACCTAAGAGTATCATAACCTTCATTTAATAGTAGAGGCTAATTTCATAATATTTATAACTAGAGGCAACATTCATAAAACTTTTAAATCAGGACAACCAACAAGCACACAAAATACAAGAAGCATTACAAAAGTGAATAAAAACACTATAAAAAATGAGATACTCAAAGTGTATTTAATGACGAAACCTTATAAAGCACACCTAAAGATTGTTAACTTCCCCAGTGCGACTCAACATTTAAGAAATGTTTAACACTTGATTGTTAACACTATAAAAAAGGAGATACTCAAAGATTATTAACTTGCCCAAGTTATTTTCAAATTTAAGAAAGGTTTTTACACTTGAAAAAGATACGCAACACTAGACTTTATAAACAATACTAAAAAACACACTATTATCTATCAACAGCCAACACTGAAAATAAGCCCTAAAAAAGTAGATCCCAACAAGCCATCTCAATTCAAACACTATACAATAACATCTTCCTTCTGATTATATAAGCACACTATACATGCTCGCAACTGTGCTTGGAATTTCCGGAATTACCAAGTCTTTTTACACAAAAAATTAAGGGATCTAACAATTCAGAACAATACACGACACTTAATTCTGCAAATGATCTAAAAATTACACGAAAAATTAAGGAAGAGGGCTTACCGTTGGAGAGGTCGTGGTGTTATTTGGTGGTGTGGGAGGCAGTGACCGGCAAGAGGAGAGGGGGGAGGAGTTCGCCGTTGTCAACTGTTGAGGGATGAGGACTTTGGTGCTGGCCACAACATTGGATGCGTCGTCACCTCGGGACCAGGGGGAGGGCAGTGGTGTCGTCAGGACTAGGGGAGGGCAGCAACGAACCGCCTCAGGACCAGGAGGAGATGCGAGAGGGAATGTGGAAGGGGAGAGAGAGCCGCCATCAACTGCTTTCTAAGTTTAAAATCTGAATGTGGATAACAATGGAAGTATCATACAGAATCTTAATGTGGGCAATAATATAATTTTAAATGAGCGGGTCAAATTCAGGATCGAGTTCAAATTTGAGGTCGGGTACTAGCATTTCCAACCCGCTTCCACCTTCGCCTTTGACAACTGAATTTTCTACGGACCCAAACTCGAACCCACTCGAGGTGGATTTTATCTAGCAAAATCGGGCGGGTACATATTCCAATAGGCATGGGTAAAAGAAAACTCTCTCTCACTCAGTATATATCCGGCATTCGCCGCCGGAACACAGAGATAAAGAGAAACCAGCGAGAGAGAGATTGTATTTAAACCTTATAGCCGGAACCCATGCCTGCTCTCCAAGTTCCTCTCATCTTCAAACCCTCTCTATCTCTCCCCCAAATCTCTCTCCACACTCACCGGAGCCACGCCTCTCTCTCTCCACCATCTCTCTCTCTCCCATCTCTCCAGTTCCGTTCTCCCAACCTTCGATTTCGCCACAATTGCCCTACTTTCGGCTGTACATTGCACCAGGACAGTGTGAATTTGAGCCCCCGGTTACGTAGCGAGCCATTTTGGGATTGGGGAGAGCCTCGGAAGCTTCGGATTAGCCGCAATCGCCTCGTTTGCAGCTGCACATTGCACCAGGATAGTGTCAATTCGAGCCCAGAGGTGCATACCGAGTCGGCTACGGATTGGGGAGAGGCTCAAGTTGGAGAGAGAGAGACGGAGGGGAGAGAAGAGAAGAAAAGGCTGCCGGTGGTGGTGTTTTTGGTTGGAGTATTGGTGACTGTTAGACGGGGTTTTGAGAGGGTTTTTGCGACGGGTTGGTTCGATTGGTGGCCGTTTTGGAGGAGAGAGAAGCGGCTGGAGGCACTGATTGCGGATGCAGATGCTAACCCCATGGACGCAGCCAAGCAGAGTGCTTTGTTGTCCGAGCTTATTAAGCATAAGTATAAGATCTTCAAGATATACCCTTTTGTGACTTTGTTGAAAGGAAATCTTTATGCTCGTGTATGTGTAGTTTAAGGATTTAGGAGATGATTGTAGAATGCTATAAAAATGGAATTGAAGGGAAAAGGAGATGTAGACCTATAAAAACGTGGATGCAAGTGATACGAAAAGATACGGTTATTGAACAAATGGATGGGCAAGTTGCTTTTGATAGCAACGAGTGGCGTCGAAAAAATTACGCTAATGACTCGACGTGATATCTTATTTTGGTGCCATTGACCTCTTGTTTTTGGGATGTAAGGCTTTGATGATGATGAAGATGATGCTATAAAAATAGAATGGATGTGTTCATTTGCTACAAGCTAATTAGGTTTCGGTCTAAAAATGATTTAACGCAACCTAGCTGGGGAGTTAACAATTTATTATCAACCCTGTTTAATAGTTTGTGAGTCAAATAATTGTATGAGGCTCTGAGATCATACGTAGTCTATAGGATCTTCAAAATTTAAGCATCCCCTTTTACAGTCCCTGTTGAAAGAAACTTCTTAAAAGAGTTGGGAAATAATTGTAGAATGCTATAGAATCATAATTAGTTTGTCAGTCAAATAGTTGTCTAAGCACATCAAGCAAAGTTAAGACTTTTCAAGCTATTCCCATTTTCTAAGTCCTTGTTATATTGTAAAGAAGAGATCTTTATATGATTGAAGGAACTAAGAAGGGGATAGCATGGTGCAAATAAATCTTTCTGGGAGAGTTAATTTGCCCCAAATTATTGGGTTTTCTTTCAGTTCGCATGTTTATTTAATGCGCCTTAGATGGGGAGGTAAAAATTAACCATCGTAGCATGTTAAGTAGTATGTATGGAGACCTGGATGAAGTGGCAAAACTTTGTGAAAATTTGTAACAATCCATGAAAAATGCAGCAGCAATTGCTTCATTTTTTAAATTTATTTATTATTATTAGTATTTTTTTGTGCATACATGTTGAGTTGAAATTACACATCTTTCTCTATATTACATGAATATCAATTGTGATGCGCAATAAAATTGAATTGCATGGGATGCAGCTCTATTGAGACCAGAGGGTAGTATCTCTACAAGGTAGAAAGGAGAAACCTTATTAACTCACTCCAAATGCTTATGCAACCCAGTGGACTTCAAATACTAACAAAGAATTAAAATTGCTGATTTGACTAATGTCAACTCTTTGTTGCTCCATCAGTAATTCCGGGTTCATATTTTTGCATCAGATATCATATAACTGTTTTCTGGAATGTTATGAGCTGTAATTATTTTGAATTCCCATCTGACAAGAATCCGCATTTAGCTCGTGTAAGATTGATCATGACATTCAGTGGGTTGTCCAATTTTGGTTCTTGACATATGACATTATTATCTTGCTGGTGGTATTTATGTATTTGATTTGGCTACATATCAGTTGTGTCCCTTTCTTTTAGTACGTGCCTACTTTTTGTATGTTAAAACGATCAATTAGCTTATAACTAGTGGAGAGGGAGATATTATGGTTAGTTGCAGAATTCTTTTCATGTTGTGTAGCGACAATATTAATAAGAAAAGATATCATAGTTATTTTTTTCACTTCTCTTGCAGCCCTGAGACTGTCATCAGCCGCTTTGAGCAAAGAGAGCATGCATTTGACAGCAGAGGAGTAGCAGAATATATTCGAGCTCTTGTTGCCACTAATGCTATTGCTGAATTTCTTCTGGACGAACAGTCTGGAAAGCCTTCTAGTCTTCCTTTATTGGTATTCTTGCCTTTTTCCCCAATAAATCTCCTCTCTCATGTGGTAAGTTTGTTACTAACTATACTGATTTTCATCTAGTTGCAAGAGTTGAAGGAACGTGCTATGGGATATATGGATGAGAGTTCTGTAAGGCCTGGCATATCAAATAAGCAGCCATTGCATGTGGTGATGGTACGTAAATGACTTTTTCCATATTATTGTTAAGTGTTACGATTTGATATATATTTGCTGGGTTATACTTCAGGATTCTTTCTTGTTGTCGGATGCTTAATGCCTGTCATTTGTTTACTCTTTGGAAGATTCTGCACATATTTTTATTCCCCAATTTTTAACACTAGTAGTTTTCTGAATCAGGTTGAGCCTAAAGTGTCCAGCAAACCTTTAAGATTTGTTCAAGAGATCATCTCAACAATCTTGTTGTTTGTTGTTGTTGGTTTGATGTGGTACGTACTACTCTTTTGTCTCGTTTAGTTTTAAAGAGAAACTGTAGATGCATAGGTTCTCCAAGTGGAATATGGTTCTCTCTGTGTATGTGTCACTTCTATGCTTTAACATTATTAACTTTTGATTTAAACCCTTTTTTTTTTTACGGAAATAGCCTAAATATCAGACGCATGGTTGTCAATATCGTACGGTACGCGCCGTGTACCGTACGAATCGTACCATCCCTGAGCAAAACCATGTATCGTTGCTCTGTTGCGTTTGGAGCAATAAATCGTACGAAATCAACTGTGTATCATCTTTATTGTACGAAATGAGACGATTTATATATCATACGATATATGTACGAAACTGCAGGAAAGAGAAAAAAGAGATAAAGAAGAGGAAGGAAGCTCTGATCTGTTATATCGTTGAAGAATTACGATCGAGATATTGGATTCAAGCGATGAATCTGTGGAAACTAGCAGTGATTATGCCTAATACGCGTATATATACCTGTATTTGTCGCGATATATATAAAGAGAACTGTAATACATTATTGATTTCAAAAGACAGACATATGTGTCTGTCACCAATCCACTACTATAATTATTATATTATTTTGTTTTTTATCCATTTTTTTTATTATAATCACTATATAATATTTTTTTCCTTTTTCCAAAATCGGGTCTAGGAACCTCCAAAATTTTTTAAAAAATTCCTAAACCTGCACCATTTAAAAATAAGCTATTCCTAGCTCTTATTTGTTTTATAGACAGTCTCAGGGATACTCAACCCTTGCTGTCCATCTTCAAGAAATTTTAATTAATAAACTACTATTCCTTTATGTCAATTCTAACTCCAAAAATTATCTCATCATGTACTCTAATTTTTAAAAATAGAGTAACTCAGAAGGAGAAGCTTATAGCTATTACATTATGCATCTTCAAGTGATATTTATATTCTTTATAACATAATATGTTTGTGTTTAAATATCTTACAATACACGACACGAAACGAGATGATACAGAAAAATATACAAAATGATATGGAACCGAAATATGATTTGACTAACTTGATTAGACGGCATAGTTGAAAGCAAAAGTGATACACAGCGCTAAAGAATGCATCTCCCCTTTGAAAAGTTAAGAGGCCAATTTCTCCCAAAACTAGGATCTTGAAAATTTATTACTCTTTTCAGGGTAATGGGTGCCGTTGCTCTTCGGAAGTATATAAGTAGCTTAGGTGGCATTGGAGCTTCAGGCATGGGATCAAGTGCTTCCTACATCCCAAAAGACCTGAATAAAGAAGTGACGCCCGAAAAGGTAGGTTTATGATCTTACACATTCTCAATGCTAACAATCTTAAAGGACCAGTGACAATGAGTAGCAAAGGCATCTGAGCTCATATGCGACTGTTACAGATATACTGCTCTCTGTAGTTGTTTGTACCAACATGTGATGCTTGGTCACTTTACTTCAAGTCTAAAAAAGAACCTGTTGATCACCATGGGCATTGATATTTGTTTTATTGCAGAATGTTATAACATTTAAGGATGTGAAAGGCTGTGATGATGCTAAACAAGAACTTGAGGAGGTGGTGGAGTACCTCAGAAACCCAACAAAGTTTACCCGACTTGGGGGGAAGTTGCCCAAGGTTTGACTTGATTCTTGGTCTTTCAAAAGCATATTAACTTCCTTCAATTGTTCTCTATTCATGCAGTCGCTTGCAATTTCTTCTCCTACTTCTTCCTTGGTCTTTTCTTTTCTGTTATTCTCCTGATCAAGATTCCCTGTTCTTTGGTTGTCGAGAAAAAAACCAGAAAAAGGAAAAAGAGAGAAATAAAAAACTTCCCTGGTCTTTGAATAGCTGTCCTATGTAGTTTCGATATCTAATTGTGGAGGTTTTATACTTATTGAATTGTCTAAATGCTGAGATATAGGTTTAAGCTCATTTTTGTTATATTGGCATTATTGTCCTCCTTTTTTTTGCTTCCGGATGTACTGACACTTCGTATGTTAATGCAGGGAATCCTTTTAACTGGACCACCTGGAACCGGCAAAACTCTGCTGGCAAAAGTAAGTTCTGCTTGCTATTATGAATGTTGGAAATATGTTTCACAGACTAACTCTGGGTATTTGCTTATTCTCATGAATGCCAGAAATATCTCTCTTGCATGATTGTGTAATGCATACCTAGCTTTTCCTGAAATTGTTTTTTGTTTGCATCAATCGGAGAAGTGGTATTTTATTCCCTTTTTTGTCTGATAAATGCATCTGGATTTTTAAAGGCTATTGCCGGAGAAGCAGGGGTGCCTTTCTTTTACAGAGCAGGTTCTGAATTTGAGGAGATGTAAGTTATGATCCAGGAATTAACTAGCATTGGTTCAAAATGTGTTATGCTTTCTGGCTGAAAATTTTCCATGTTAATTTTGGTTGCCAGGTTTGTTGGTGTTGGAGCTCGACGTGTGAGATCCTTATTCCAGGCAGCGAAGGAAAAGGTACGATGTTTTCATTGTATATATTTAGAAACATGCCAGACTAATTTGGTGGAATTTAATTTGCTTATGTGGGAGTGGTGGTGGTGGTGTTATGGATTGGTATCCTAATCCATCTCAATGAAGACCCTTATACATGATGAGTTGACTTTTCAATTTTACAACTAGGAATCCGTTTCCCTTCCGAAAGAACTTTTATGACGAAGATGTAGAGCATAATACGTCTACATTTTGCTTCCATGGGATGCTGATGTTCTCTCCCTGATAATAAAGATTGTGACTACCAATTAGCTTCAAATGATAAGAAAATTGTTCAATCACATGTATATTGTTTGGAGCGATCCTTCCTTAACTGATCTCATGATGTGAATTTGTTAGACCGCAAGCCGCTCTTTGCCTCCAAATATTTCTCCAATATGTCATTAGCCCAGTTTTGTCATTGTCAGAATGAGGCTATCCATTTTCTGATTTCTTATTGACAAAATACTGCTGTCTGCAGGCCCCTTGTATCATATTTATTGATGAAATTGATGCAATTGGGTCCACACGCAAGCAATGGGAAGGCCACACTAAAAAAACATTGCACCAGTTGCTTGTTGAAATGGATGGTTTTGAACAAAATGAGGTGCGAAAAGAAGATTTTGGTGCATTTATTGTCATGCATCTTTAAATATGCTAGCAAATTTTCTTTTTTCTTTTTTTTTTTTGAGTAGGGCATTATTCTGATGGCTGCTACAAACTTGCCTGATATACTTGATCCTGCTTTGACAAGACCTGGTAGATTTGATAGGCATGTAAGTGTCAAGTTCTGAAACTAGATCCTTTCTTCCATCAATCTCAATAAGCTCTTCATAAAATCAAAATTTATATGTATTTTCTTGGGTACTTTTTGTGCAGATTGTGGTTCCTAATCCTGATGTGCGGGGTCGCCAAGAGATTTTGGAGCTGTATCTGCATGATAAACCCATGGCTGGAGATGTAGATGTAAATGCAATTGCTCGTGGTACACCAGGATTCAATGGAGCAGGTACTAGTTTTTATCGTCCATCATGGAACCGTATTTTGTTTCCATGTGGTTTAGTTTTATACATATGGTTTGACTTGCCTTAGAACCTGAATACTCCTACATTTGTTAACTCTTGTTGCCAACAGATTTGGCAAACTTGGTAAACATTGCTGCTATTAAGGCTGCTGTTGAAGGTGCTGAGCTGCTAAATGCAGCACAATTGGAATTTGCAAAAGACAGGATAATCATGGGTACAGAAAGGAAGAAGATGTTCATATCAGAAGAATCAAAGAAGGTAAGTAAACGAACGTGGAAGCCTGATGATGAGTCAGTTCAAGATGCATTACTGAAAGGTCTCAAAGTGTTCGATGGTTATATTTATATTTTCTTAGAAAATATTTTACAGCTAGTATGCTTTCCCCCATATGTGCTGTACTTCTGTCTGTTCTTTTTACTGCTCTGATTATCTCAGAATTTGATTATTAAATTCTCCATACCGTTGATTTTTTTCCCAGCTCACAGCATATCACGAGAGTGGACATGCAATTGTGGCTTTTCATACAAAGGGTGCACATCCTATTCATAAAGCCACAATAATGCCACGTGGATCTGCTTTGGGAATGGTGACACAACTCCCATCAAATGATGAAACATCTATTAGCAGGAAGCAATTGTTAGCCCGACTCGATGTCTGCATGGGAGGAAGAGTTGCGGAAGAGCTTATCTTTGGTCAGGACCATATCACCACGGGTGCTAGCAGCGATCTCAACACAGCTACAGAGCTTGCCAAGTACATGGTATCCCTTACAACTTTGAAAAAAGTCCTGTTGCATACTCAAATACTAGCCTAAAATCTCTGATAACCTGTGCGTTAATTGTTTATGCTTTCCTATTGTTTCATCTTTAAGGTATCATCTTGTGGGATGAGTGAGACTATTGGACCAGTTCATATTAAAGAACGTCCTGGTTCGGAAATGCAATCTCGCATTGACGCTGAAGTAAGGATTTGATATTTGTTTTTCTATTTCTGTTTCTTTTTTCTTTTTTTGGGAAGGTAATGTGAAACTTTCAAACTTACAATTCCTCAAACTGGCTGTTTTGAGGTTCTATTTCAGTTACCTTTTGGTTTGGGGAAGTAATTGGTTTTTATGGTTTTGCAGGTGGTGAAGCTTCTAAGAGAAGCATATGACCGTGTGAAAGCTCTACTGAAGAGGGTGAGTTTAAATTGATGGAACACTTAGGTTGAAAGCCATGGTCTTAATTCAGCTTCTTTATCATGGAAGATCTCGTTAGTATTGTCGTATTCTTCCTTTTCTTCCAAAACACGTAAATTTTATTGTAGGTTCACAACTAGTGCACAAGTGATTCCGCTTCTCTGTGAAGTGGAAACTAATTATTTTCTTCCAATTTGCAGCAAGAAAAAGCATTACATGCGTTAGCCAACGCACTTTTGGAGTACGAGACACTCAATGCAGACGAAATCAAGCGCATACTTAAGCCGTATGGGGAAGAAGCAGTACTTGAGCAACAACTTCAGGAGCAACCAGATGAGGCAGAGTTTGCATTGGCTTGAAATTTCGACCTTGACCTTGTGGTTTACTCTGCTACTGAAGGGTAAGCTCTGTACATTGTTGACAGATTAGCACAAACATTCAATTGATTTATACATCATGGAAGACCTAGTGCACAAAGCTCCTGTAGAGTCTCGGAGGATCTGACGTACGTTATTCCTGTTTCCTGAGAGGTTGTTTCTAACGGGACCAACCCGTGACCCAAATTATATAGCTGCCCATAAATTTTCCTCTTGTATTCCTGAACTAGCAGCTTCCAGTGGGATTCTGTGCCCTCTGATTGCAATCGTCTTTGTCTAGGACTATAATTTAATTAAAATTATATCATAATTTGCAAAATGGTTCTTTTAATATACATTTATGATTTTTTAAAAAGGTGCATAGTTTATTTTTCAGTGACAAGTAAAGGTAGGTGCATCAATGCCGAAACTCCATTTATGTTTTTCCAGATTGAGCAACAAGCTACGACAGTGACAGTGCACTAAACAAAAGTTTAAATCGAAGAGAACAATTCTCTTTCTACAAGTTCAATACTAAGATAACATGGAATGGCCATCATAAATTTGACAGATTTGATTAATGAACATCAGGCTTCATCAATATTCAGGGAAACAGACGCTCCTTTTTCTCTTCTACGGTGACTTTAATACATAACAGTTACATACAAGTACAGTACAATAAATCATTAACAAACTTTCTTGCTATAGCAACAATACAGAAACTGACCAAACATTTACACGCCGCAACAACTGAAAATTAGTGTCAACAAGGGCTAAAGCTTACAAGCAAACCTCACCTTCAATATGTTCCAACCGAGCCCTTCTGTCAAAATCTTTAAGGAAATTATCTTGAAGGAAATAACGATAGGCCAGACTGTCTTATTACAATCCGAAGGACCAGAAGAACAACAGAGATTGAGGATGAAAGATGAATTGAGCATAAAGTCGGATGTGAAGTGTATGAAAGAAAATTTGCAGAGAGAAGGCAACCCATCTGCTTTTCCACAGGCCCAAGGAATTAAAAGCCGAGAAGAAGCTTCATCCGGGTGGGCCCCATGGTTTAAACCCGATCAATGGGATCCGTTCTTCCCTGCACTGCTAAATGTTCAGACACATTAGCAAGGGACTTGAGGTTGCACTTGATCAATGCTTCTACAAAGTAGCATGTCTCATCCTTGGTGTTCCCCTCAGGAACATCTACTATAAACGATTCTATCACAAGACTCCCCGGTCTCCCATCGATGACCTCTGGATGGACAGATACAATGGAAGAGTAGTTCTGGAGAACACAAGAAGAGAGAGATTAAACCGTGCTGGAATCTTTATGGAAATAAAGTGAACAAAGGCTGCAGTCTAAGAATGACAAAAGAAAAAAATATTCAAATTCCCTTGGGTGAAATCCTGATACACCTCAAACTTCATGTGACACGTGATTAGATTCAGAACGAGCGCGCCTGCTCAATAGGTTTCAGGCCTAACATAAAGCATGCCATCGGCTTGATTGTTAACACACTGTCGAATGAGGTGACAAAGATATCATCATGAAATACAGACGCTAGTCACAACCTTTTTGCTTTCAGGAATACAAAGTTAAGTAACCTATAGCACTTAATGGACTAAACTTATTAATTCATCGCTTGTAATTATCAACAATGGGAAACGAAAATGTTCCAAGTCATTTAATACACTGATAACAGCATTCTAAGGGCTAGTTTAAAACATGGGAATGGGTGGGAATGGAATGATTTTCCGGTGTAGAATTGGGGATTTTGGTTGAGAGTGTATCATGAGTGTTGGATAATATAGGGTGGATAAGTTGAATGGTTATTCCCACACAGAAAATGGTTATGAAAATGAAGGATGGGAATGCTCCTCTCTACCAAAACGTGATAATTTAACGCTATAAAAAACCAGTAAATTTGTATCCCTCGACCTTAATTTAGAAAACAAATCCAAATGATTTAAGTTATAAATCAAATTACTTCTATCACTAAAAGCTTGAAAACATAAAAAATTCTTGTTCCTAAGTAATATATATATTTTTGGTCATGAATGATTGCATGAAGTCAACTACTAAAAAAATTGATGCAGTTGCCTTTCATATACGATGGGTAATAGAAGCCTCCCCCAACCACACGGCATTTTACAACTTATGCACGCCATGCTCCCGTATTAGTCTCACATATGGGAAAGAACTGCATTCTAGGTAAAATAATACCAAAACTAGCCCTAACAAAATTGAAGGCAAACAGGTCACAAACAGCCAAATCTCAACCGTTCTTACCTTGAGTCTGTGATCTCCTCCAATGATTCTGAATCTAAGGATATGCTCTTCGTCATCGAGAAGTTCAAGTCTTTCCATACTGGTTGTGGCAGGAAGCCCGGACTTGACATTAACTTCTCTGAGACTTCCAATTTCGAGGCTTCCTTGCACTACGCATTTGCTTACAAATGGCTTGTACTTTTGTGGTTGATCAAATCTCCTCACCAAAGACCAAACCTAAATGAATAGAAGAGCCTCACATTATGCTCATAAACAACCTAACGAAAAGATAATTAGTGTACGAAAGAATCACAGGCAATCGCGAAATCAGGAGTTATAAAGAACCTATTGCCACAAACTCAAAGGCATTTTCAGTATTAATCATACCATATGATAATTACCAAATAAAGGAAAATACTTTAACCTTCTTCTCCAAACATCGACACTTCAATAAGGACTCTCCCCCTCAAATATAAACAAAAAATTCACACATAGCTAAACTAAGAACAATAGCATTTGAAAGCCTTGTTTTCTTTGGAATAGAAATTTTCTACTACTCCATGACCATACTTCATTGAAAAAGGTCATGCAGAAATTCCTCGTACGAGTCTTTTATAATTTTATTGGAGTTATATAATTCTTTTTGGACCTCATTTTCTTCTTCCGAATCAAGTTCTTCTATATATTCTGTATCCATTACTTCTTGTATGCTATATATTGATTTTGTGTCACTAAGGTCTTCATCTATTTCTAATATATCTTCATTAATAAATTCTACTAATAACGCATTTCTATTATTTACATATTTTTTGTAACAATTTCTGCTTATGTGATCTGGATCACCACATATAAATCATTTTATGCTTTTGTAATCTCTTCTTTCATCAAATTTTCTTACATGTTTATTTTTTTGTAAGAAAGGCTTCTTATTACTACTTTTTCTCAAGTAATAAGCTTTTATTGGTACTTTAAACCTTGTCCTTTTCTGTTGTCTTGGCATATAAGTTTTTCTCCTATCAGAATCATATACTTGAGGAGTATAGATTGCTCTAAAATAACTATTCTCCTTCTAAGATCTTTGTATTTGAATCTCTATACATTTTTGGACTAATTGATCTATGATAAATTTGCATTTTGTTCTAATATTCTTAGTTCGTGGTGTAATTAATGAATCTGTGGAAATATATATTCTATAAATTTCTATTCTTAATGGGCTTGGTAATTTCAAACATTATTTTTCTCCTACTGTGGAATCATAAAAGGTTCTGCTATACTACTACAATATAAAAAAATCTTGTAAAAAAGGTTTTATAAAACTCCAACTTTTTATTTGAAGTTCTAATTTTCTTAAAGCTTCTTCCTGTCTTTTGGTTCCACTTACATTTGGTTGTCCTAAGACAAGTACTTGTATTAAATTAGTGAAATTATAAGGATTTGATCCTAATTGGACAAAACTTTTATAATCTTCTGGGAATTTTTTCTTGTAGGATTCCCAAATTGCCCTTACTGATTCTCCCAAGAATTTTTCTAAATAAGAGTACATTTCCTCTGGGCTGTGATTAAAATCTATTTCATCATAATGTCTTGTTATTAAAGAGGCGCAATATTCAAATATTGTTGGCAATTTTTGTATACCATGGGTTGTGAGATTTAAAAATCTCCCATTATCCACGAGCGTACTTTGATCTATAATCTCTAATTCTTGTCTCTTGCCCTTAGGTCTGTATTCTGGACTAGGTCCCTTATAATTACTATAAGGTTGTTTAGGAGAAAAACCACTTTCTCCAAGATTTCCTGATCCTGAATATATCTTTGGTTTTTCATCTTGTGTGTTCATTAATTCTCTTGCTATTGATGAAACTTGACTAATTGGTTCTGATATTATACTTTCAGTGTCTTCATCTTTTTCTATAGATTCTTATAATGAGCTTGTTATATTTCCTTTGATTATAACCCAGTCTCCATTAGTGTTTCTTTCTAGAGAATCTTCTTCCATTAGCCCTTGATTTATTAATTCTGCTTCTTTTGAGAGGATCTATCTTTTAGTGAGTTTTATATTATTGTCCAGGGAAATTTTTATTTTTTGTTTTCCATAATTAATGTATTCTTCTATATTCATATGATTATCTAATGTTATAATAAGGTTTTTATTATCATTCATTTTCTTTTTAAGTTCTGATATTTTTCTTTAATTAGTGTTTTTCTTTATATTATATTATATTCTTTTTTAAATAATCTTCCTAAATCTGGATCATTAAAATATCCTTTAATGTATCTATTATTTTCTTCAAAATCTTTTTCTAATCTATCAATTTTTTTTTCAATTTGATAGGTAGAATCTTCTTCAATATTCATCATATTAAATTCTTTTTCCATTTCACTTATTGTTTCATCTTCCAAGTCTGGTAGTTGTGTAACCTAAAAATCTCAAGGTTGTTCTTCCTTCACCATCTGTATACATTATATGTTCTGTTGGTATTTTACTATCGTTTTTATTTTCTACAAATTTACTTATGTTCCAATCTTATAACGTCCCGGAAAATGTGGGTTAACTTTTCGCATTTAATAGTATTATATCATGCATTATAATATTATTATTACACGTAAGACGAGACCATTATGGGTGTCATGGTTGTGGTATTACTTATATACGTGTGGTGAGAACGTATGTGGAGGTATGGAGGTGTGTTGCTTTCAAATTGCATTGTAGTTGCATGCAACGACTTTTGTTGCCGCTACGATGCGAGGTTCGACCTGCTCGGTCATGTCGCGGGAGTCAAGGAGGAGACGCCCTTGCGGGGTGTGGGGCAGCGCCCCGTTAGAAAAATTATTTTCCAGTGAATTGTTATAGTGCAAAAATAATGATTGGAGTGTGAGATTTGTGAGATTAGTGAGGTTTATAAGAATAGACTTGATATAGAATCATGACGATAAGTATTGTAGGTATGCGAGAATGGTTATCATGGTGATTAGTTGTTGAAGTGGCTTGTTTCAGGGTGAAAATGAGCGGGTATACCGTTACACCAAGTGTGGTGTAACGGTACACAATTGAATTTGGAGCCACTGTGAGTCTTTACACAGACAGTGTAACGGTACAAACTGGTGTAACGTTACACCAACCAGCAGCGTAACAACACACTGGTGTAATAGCACACCAAGCCTGGTGTACCGTTACACCAAAGGAAAATAAGACACTGGGAGTTGGCACACCAAGTGGTGTAACAGCACACCTAGCTTCATATAAGGCAGTATAAAGGTACACAAACCCTTTGTGTACCGGTACACCCAAGTCCGAAAATAGAAAATGTGGGGCCCGATGCTATAAGTCGACTCCTTATACCTCATTATTTTGCCCGTCCGTGAGAAAAATAAATAGAGAGAAGGAGAAAAAGAAAGAAGTGGAGATTTGATCCATCATCCGACGGGAAAATCACAATCGAAGGGTAAATCCTCTCTCCTCAAAATCTAGCGAACATTTTGAAGTAAGTTTTGAGTTATATCCCTAATTTCTAAATTTCTTGATTTCCGTACCTAGTTCGTACGTAAAATGTGAGTAAAATTTCTTCAAGTATATGAAGAA
>MKEJ01061018.1:0-10292 GCA_001753735.1 Embelia ribes
TTTTTTAAAAAAAAAAAAAATAACTTTTTCGGACTTTTTTAATATAGTATGTAACTTTAAATCCATACAAAATAAAATTTCATTCTATATACCAAATTAAAGCTAATGTGCTTCAAAAAGAGATCCATCTTAATATATAAATTAAATTTTTTTACATAGAAATTATCAAATAATTATATTTGTATAATTTTACTACATTTCTATATATACTTACTATTTTTTAGGATTGAATTAGCCAAAAAAAAATTAATTTTGTGTTTAACCCATGGAATATTGAAAATTTTATTAAATTAAAAAGTACAATTACGGTAATCATTGTTTAAATAATAAATAAATCATAAAGTATCAAAACTAAATTACAAAATTAATATTTTTCTCGTAATTAATATTCTCTTAAAGAAATAATATTTTACTAGATACATAGTCTACTTACTATATCATATATTAAATAACTTACTCATATTAATATATCAATATATATTACTACATTACAACAATGTTGCTAACAATGATATATTAATTTATATATACTAATAATTATTTTAAAAACTAATAATTTGATGGATATATAAGATTTCATTTTTGTAAATAAATTTAATAATAGCTTCTTGATATAAGCATATTGCTAAGTAAATATTGTTTTAAAAGATAGTAAATCGGACTCTATTAGGAGTATTCTCTTCCCATTATATAGTTACTAATTTATAGTCCCGTGCTATGCATGGGTTATTCTTCCATTATTTTATTATATAATATTAACAATTCTATTTTTGTTAAATATATTTGTTTAAATGAAATATATATGATATTTTGGTGACCATGCACCATTTAATTTTTTAGTTGATTACTTTCATAATAATAACTTTTTTTATTTACATATTAGTTTATAATTATATGCACTCAACCGATACAACATAAATATCTCAATATCTCAAGCATGTCGCCTCCAGGATATAATGAGTTGAGGGATAATATTTTAACAATAGCTACGATGAGTTGAGGGATAATATTTCAACAATAACAAGGTGGATGAAAGTAATGTATATAGAATGAACGGGTGGAAGGAACAATGGTGATGTTGCCATCATAACTAATGTTTAATCCTTCTTATTTTAGTGATCCAATTCCGGCAAGGGACAAGAGATATTATAGCATATCAAAGAAAAATGTATAAAAAAAGACCAAATTTGTTCCAAATGTAGGTAAATGATTTGTTAAAATAATTTTGCTCACACATAATAGTAGTTATAAAGATGGAACGCATGCAGAAGATCACCAGCTTATATTCTTCCTAGGTGGACTCAAATGGCTATTTTTAATCTTGTACAAGCACCCTAATTCAACAAAAATATTTCAATTTGTAGCTTTGTTAAGTGCATGTTCTATCCTATTGTCTATTATGATATTATGTTTGTATTTATAAAACTAAATTTGTCCACAATATGAACTTTGTTGCTTATGTTTTCTTACTTTTATTCCATTTACAAGTAATTATACCCTTGATTTCTATAACAGTAATTCACCCCTTGAAACGGTGTCTACCTTATGTCATTTTTAGTAATTCAACTCTTGCAACAACTAATTTTCTTAATAGAATGGTTATGTTATAATTCGTACTTAATATAGATTGCCTATAGGGTAGTAGTTGGTTTGCAATTAATTTTTAGGATATTTTGGATTATTTATATAACCTAGATAGTAAGATTGTCTTACTTTTAAAATTTATCCGTAATAGTAATTTATTACCTGATATTGTATTATTATTATGTCACAATTTAGTAACTGTGTCCTATTTAAAAGTAAATTTGTAATGAATTACTGTGCAATAGTTGAGATAGGGTGGTTGCAATTAATATTTTATGATGGGATAAGATAAGATGGCTTCAAACTAATAAATATACACTAAACTACAAGTTATTAACCTAAAAAGTGGAACGTATATAGGAGATTCCGCCAATTTGTATTATTCATAGGTGGACTCAAATGGCTAATTCTAGTCTTGTGTAGGCACCCTATACATATTCAACCTAAAAATTCATATTTGCAGCTTTGCCAAGTGCATGCTCTATCATGCGTTATTATGCCTCTCACGGAAACGATAGTTACAATGAGTTGAGGATAACATTTCAACAATAACAAAGTGGATGAAATAAATGTACGTAAAAGGAACGGATCAAGGGAGCAATGTCGATGGATAACTGTCATCACAAATGCTTAATCATGTCTGCGTTAGTGACCCAATTTTGCCTAGGGGCAGGGGATAGCACGGCACATCAAAGAAAATTGTGCCAAAGAAGCCCATATTATGTTCCAAATGCAAGTAAACGATTGGTTAAAGCCATTCAGCTAACTAAAAATATTATCATTAACTGACATTCAATAACTGTGTATACTGATTAAATTATTATCGATTCTATTTATACTTTTGTTATTATTTTACTGACAAATTGTGATTGCAAAAAAGTTGAGGATACAAAAAAAAAAAAAAGGAGTCATTTGCCTGATAATAAAAAAATGCCACTGAGCAAGAAACAGAGGTTCTAGGAAGCTTGGAATATATTAATGAAATATTGGGTTTAGCTATGCAATAATTTTTGGATACATGGTCTAGTGATAGAAAGAGTACGAGTCAGATTCACACGCAAACTGAATTGATGTCATGGCATATGGAACGTAATATACAACAACCTTATGGTGGGAAATACCCCAACGATAAATACGGTTATTATGGATCTAACATTTATTATGATTATCTTATATTTTAGTTCATCGAAAATCATGTAATATGTTTGGTTTGGACGCTGCCTATATTTAATATACTCCTACTCTTGTAATGTCGAAATTACTATTGTCCAATGCATAAATTATTTTCATGAATCATCATCCACAATATCGTATTTTAATAAAGCTAATGATATTTTTTTTCATATTTGATCAAATAAATTTACAATACATACCTTAACTAGAATACCAGCAGAAATTATTATTATTGTTCGATACATAAAATTAAATTATATGTACGAATTATCATTCACCATATCATATTTTAAGATTATATATACCCTTTCATATATATATATATATATCTTATTATTTGATTACTGTCTTAAATGATACATTATTATCAAATAGGGACATATATATACCTATTATTGGATTATTGTCATCTGATAATGTATTACTATCAAATAGAAAAACGTTACTACATGTCATATTTGACTTGCAAACCTACTATAGCGGTTTAATATTAAATATTGCAATACCACCAATGTAGCACATAGTTTTTCCTTTGTCATTTGTCGGTTTTCAAGATTGTGGCTCAAATTATGACACATGGCAAATTTTGTGGCTACAAATGATTCATATAAAATACAAGAAATTTACATTTTTTTTTTCTTGTATTGCGGTGAAATCCTTAAGGAATAACCCTTTTAATTAAAAATCCCAACATAGTATAATAATTTTCATTAATAAATCCATTTGACATGAAAATCAACATGTTCATACTTATCAGATGAATTACCACCTAGAGTACTTTTTAGATTATATAACAGATTAGAGCAATACTACTCCCACCCAAAAATCATACCCGATTCTTTTATCTGTTGATGTTGTAAAAGAAATCTTAATTCCAATACAATACACCTAAAAACCAATCATTACAAATATTCTTCTTGTCAAGTCATCAAATAAGATAATCGAATAATTTTTTTGGATAGAACTATCATTTCTAAACAAATTATGAGCAATACGGTATAAATTAGGATTGCTCCAAATGTGAGGCATTTCATTTTGACACAATTTGGAAAAATAAATAATGGTGTAGACACTAAAAATTTTGATCAATATTATAGACGTTCTAAATTTGCGCTCTATAAATGGAAACAGAAATTATTAATCTAGTGTGCATGGAATTTTTAGACATAACAAGCTAGTATAATTTTAATTTTGCACAATTTTTGGTGCGACGAGAAAATAAACGAAAAAAGTTGGAAGCGTTGGATAAAAGAAGAGGAATAGTTGCTCAAAATTTATTTACATCAAGACTATGATGTTACTAAAATAGCAAAGTAAAAAATATTAAGCTTGCCACATGAAGAAGCTTTGTAAGCACAAAAAGTGGTAATATAGAATGCCCAATTGTAGTTATAGTTGAAATTAGTGCAGCTCCTACATTTTGAAATGTACCTCCCAATAAATTAAAATACTTCACTCCAACCTCCAAAATTGTAAACTAATATAGTTACTTACGACTTTTATATATCTCCTCTCTGTCTCTTTCTCCCTCAACTCTTCAAAGTCATTGACTTGTATCTTTTCGGATCCGCCAACAATATTTGGTAGAGAAACTCACAAAAGTGGATTTTACGTACCCTCCTATAGGGCAGAAATGAGCTGCATCCATGAAAAATAAGCATTGACGAGTTAGATGACAAAACAGCTAAAAATATGCATAAAATTAGATTAAGAATATGGTGAGAATTTATTTTTCTCACTGATATAATCCAGCCATTCGAAATAAAATAAAATAAATAAATAAATAAATAATTCTCTTCATAAAAGCTCGGAGGTGGTGGCAATAAACATTTCTAATTCGATTCATGCCTGAAGTTGAATGCATCACGCTTTGTTATCTAGCTCTGACGCACGTGATAGCTAAACAGTTAAAATACTAATTTAATTCAATTTGAATAAAATGCTTAAACCGAGTTCTAAACCTCGGCCAATCGTTGGACAGGGTATAGTATGAAAGAGCATAGTTATAAATTATATTAGTGAAAAGTAATGGAGTAATAAGTAAAACTAGAACTAGGATATGAAAGGACTTGTAAAAATAACTAATACTTGTCATTCTGTATTTGATAGAGAAAAATAATTCACTCTTACCGTGACTTTGCTTTCACTCTGTAACTTACCGTGACTTCGTTTTAATTTTGTTAGCTTACTGGAAAAAAATGTTCTAAAAGTTTTTCACACTTAACACGAACTAAATTTGCACTTTTTTAGGCAAATATAAGCTATTTTGATTAAAAAACACAAAGGAAAAGTTAACCAACACGTCCGCTAAATAAATGTATATTTTCTCTCATATGTGTTGACACAAAGACTAAATATATAAACTTTCCAACCATCTTTCAGGTATAGGGTTCAAATAACCCAGAATGATATCTAGTATTACGCAAATTATATGCACTCACATGTGATCACATAGGGACCCAGTTAGGTAATTAGCTCAACAAAAAATAATGTGTTTCATTTTATTATTATTTTTTTTACACAGAATGCGTTCCATATATTCAATGCAAGACTAAGAAACTTACAACCAGACACCATTATAAACAAAACCTATAGAATCTCTTTTTTTGTATGTAGTACGATTACCTACCAATTAGTATTTTTTTCATCCAAATTTAATGTCACATCCTTTCAGCAATCCGAGATTCCGAGACAATTGTATACTACTCCCAAAGGCCACCTAACAAATTAAATCCATGCGTTCCATGTGTTTATTTATTAGAGGGAGCGAGTGTCTGACTTAATTTATAATGGTGCAAGGTTAGAATTTTTTTTAATCATAAAAATAAAATTTTATAATAAAAAATTTTGAGAATAATTTTATAATCTCACTTACAAAATTCTATTTTTTATGGTTAAAAAATAAATTTTCACCCTTACACCATTATAAATTGAGTTTGACACTCTTCACCATTTATTAGATGCCCTAATGATTCCACCTCACTAGCTTAATTAATGAATACTCATTTATTGTTTTCTATGACCTGTAGATTGAACGAATTTTGGTTTCACTCGAAGAAAAGAACCTTATGATACCCCTCCCCCCAGCAGTTCTTTCACATCACAGGGGGGGGGGACTTTAAAACCAAAAACTAGAAATTTTGTTACCTCACAAATTACGTATACCAGTTGTTTTCTAAAGATATAAATAGGAAAAACTATAGAGAAAATTTTTTGCATCTTATATCATTTAATTTTCATGGACCACTTAATCGCATGCATGCCAATATCATGTAACTTTTTCATCATCAATTATTGTCTATTACAGACATTGCAAAAGATCAACAACAAAGATAATGTCAAAAGTATTAAATTTGACTAATAGAAAATGACTAGAGTTTCAAACTTTTAGGTGTACATATCATTTATTTCAAATACATAGCGGTAACATTATTTTCAACATTGACTTACCCGGAACAAATCTTTAGAGGGCTATACAAACAGAAGATCCTCGCTTAGTTTTTATTGAGATTTGCTAGCATTTACCAAAAAGGTACTGTAAGATCCCCTAGTAGGTTCTCAGGCCCTAAAAGTCTATAGGCCTCAGTGATGATTACTGAATGTGACGTATCTAGGCAGTGAAAAGACAATAATTCCCTTAAGCAACCCCCACTCTCTGCCTATGCAATAAAGAGTAATTTTAGCCTTTCCACTACAAACGCTACAAGTCTATAACCATTACCTGAAACATCCCAAAAAAAAAATAACTAAACACACAGAAAGCGTCCATATAATTTTTTATATTGTCATGTCAACAGTATTTTTTCCAGAAAATGTTGTTACATTTACGTTACATGGAACACATATGATTTGGAAACCGAAAAGAATACATCAACATGGTACGCTGCATATTTTAAAATATGGCATGATAGCGATAGTTTCCTAATTTTAGCATATACAAGGTCATTATATTAAGTTTTGTAAAATCAAATCTTGTTAAATCTTACTTAAATTTCTGATATTATTTTGAAATATGAAGTATAATTCTTTCAAACATGAAACTAACAGAAATAATATTAATATTTTATTTGACTATATTAAAATTTTATAAAGAAATATATTTTAAAAGTACAATTGTCTTGAATTGCCTTGATTCTCTAAATTTGTCAATTTCGTACGAAGATGTACTATATTTTGGAAGATGTGAACAAATTCGTAATTTGTTAAGATATTAGTGATTTTAATAACATATTTTTAGACATCAACAATTCGTTCTATTAGTAAACTGTTTTCAATATGAGAAATCTTCATTTTAGATTTGCTTTCAAGAAACTTCTTTATTAGTAAATAAATTTTAAAAGTGCAATTGTCTCGAATTGCCTTGATTTGCTAAATTTGATAATTTCGTACGAAGATTTACCACATTTCAGAAAACGTATACAAATTTGTATTTTGTTAAGATATTAGGAATTTCGATAACATACTATTATGAGACATTAAAGATTCGTCCTATTAGTAAATTTTTTTCAATATGAGAACCCTTCATTTTAGATCTTGTACTGAAAATTTGCTTTCAAGAAACTTCTTTATGAGTAAAAACTGGAAAATTTTAAAAGAAAAAATATTTTTATTCACATTATCCATGGAATTAATAGTATTTACAATATTACTAAAATTATTTTATTTTAAAAAGTAAAAAAAAAAATTAATTACATATATATTTTTAATATAGGTTACTAATTTGAAGAGTCCTAAATTATTTAATCGATTATTTATAATATTCTTATTACCTATTTTCCCTACTCTTTTATGACCTAGTTTGATTTCCATGTTTAAAATGGCAATTAAGTTAAAATGATAAATATTACTCCTACGTTGGATAATGAATGAGTAAACAAGAACTCAACCCCAGAAACCAAATCTCCCATCTTCTCAACAATGCAAAAACAAATCTATAACCACACAAAGAAAAAGTAGAAATGTAGAATCACCTGGAGCAGAAAGTAAGTTTGGTTGAGAAGCAAAAGGGGGGCTAAGAAGGGCCAACAATAGGACCCTCCTCCTGCTGATTTTGCTGCTGGAGGAGTAGCTGAGGCTGAGGCTGGAGCTGCAGCTGATGATGGAAGTGGTCTTGCTGCCCTTGGTGCACCTGGTAAACCCCATCCCCCGTCGACCGAAGCGCCAGCACAGGTGACACAGCGCTAGCAGCTGACACCTGGCTGTACCCACTGGGCCCACCACCGACTGCACCTGCCTGGTCGTACCCCCCAGTAAACCTCACCATCTCCTGCTGCTGCTGCTCATAGCTCCTCATCATCTCCTGCTGCTCCCGCGCTGCCACCACGGCTGCTAATTGTTGCTGCTGCGCCTCCATCATCTGCTGCTGCTGCTGTGGCTCACGGATCACCAGCTGTGGATTGTGCCCGGGCCCACCTAGCATGGGTGGCACGTTATTGTACTGCATTTGGTGCTGCATAAACCCAATCTGGGGAAGCAAGGGGAGCATAGCGGAGGGGCCAATGTACGTTGCTAGTTCCTTCTTCGCGTTGAAGAGGTCGTGCTGGACCTGCTTGAGCTTGTGCTGGAGAATAGAGATGAGGCCGACGCAGCCATAAACTGGGTCGCGGAGGCGGGCCTCTGCCTCATATGCAAGGGAGTTGACTGCATCCTCGCGCTGAGATGGGGTCAGCTCATTCAAGATCTTGGCCACGTTGCTTGCACCAAACACCTTGTGCACGTTTGCAAACTTTTGGGGCTGGTCTGGGGGGAAGTACGGGGCAAATACACACTCTTGAGTACATTTTCGGCGTAGGAACTTGCACGCTGCACAAGGGGAGCTCGACGATGACATGGCAATGTGCCGTTTCTACTAACTCTACTCTGCATGATTTGGATAAAGTGAAAATTAGTATCCATGAAATTCAGTGTAAGCATTGAAAGTAATTATACTTTATGATAGTACCCATTTAAGTGAAAAAGATGTAGATATTAGAGATTGATATAACAAGTGATGAGAATTAGTGAAACTAGGCTAAATACAAAGTTATTATTGAATGAAGGATAATAAATGTTTTAAAACTTTCAATTAAATAACACTTGTATTTGTTTGGCACTTGATTGGTAGTCAACATATATTTAATGTCATGTATCATACTATAAACTGTTGTGGACCCAAATTCCGGTAGAAATAGTTTTTCTTTGGGGAAATGGAAATTTATGCATAGAGTTAGCAAAATGGTGATTTATGTATGACTTCCAGGCTTCCAGCAATATTATATTCGATTATTTTACCGATTTTAGTAAAAGTAAAGCTACTGCTCAGCAAGTCAGATGGGGAAAATGAGTAAAACTAGGTTTAAGTGTAAAGTTGGCATTAAATGAAGTTAAATCGGTAATATTTTGGAAAATTATTAAAACAACTCATCCTGTGACCAGATCAAGGAAGAATACTAATTCCAGTGATGAAAAAGAAAAGAAAAAAGAAAGGGCATCAAAACCATTAGCTGTGAAATTGTAATCTGTGTATGACTTTTAGCGTAATTCTTTAGTGAAAAAATAACTATTAAAAGCATCAAAGTCAAATGATGAATTTAGACTAGCTTTGAATTTTGAATTTTTTAAATACAAAGTCATTATTAAATGATCAAAACCATGTAGAGCTGTAGGAAAATTTTAGAAACAAATCATTAAAAGGCTAATTGAAAAAACAAAATTCAGTAAAATGCCTCCCAACTCAGTCTAGAGAGAGAGAGATTGCTTCATTTTAAAAAAATTGAATTGTTGCATAAAGTCGGAGATAGGGTGAATAGTTTAAGACTTTTGTTAAGGTTTTAAGTTACAGTGCCGTCCAATTTATTGAGCACGAGATTTCGACTCACGTAACGGTGGTGACCAAAATTGTTAACAAATCGATTTAAAAATAAAGTTTAAGCGTGACTATTTTTATTATCTCACTGATTTCAGTGAAACAGGCTGGTATTAAATGCAGCAAGTCAAATGATGAAAAATTAAGTATATAACACTAGGTTTAAAAATTAAATGAACCGTGATTAACTCTACATAATCAATCTAGAGAGAGATATAAAGAGAAAATGTATCAACTAGCAACAGAATAAAACATCGATTCGAGCAAATTACCAGTAAATGTGTGGCGTCGATTGCTTAACTTTCTCTCTAAACTCCGCTATCAGCAAATAATTTTCAAGAAAAAAAAAACCGTCAACATCAAACACATGTGAAACAATTGAAGCGATACGTATAGAGAGAGAAACTGTTTGACAAACAAAATCAGCGATTCGAGCAAATTACCAGCACACAACTTTCAAGAAAATTTAAAATAAAAAAGGAATGTCAAATCACAAGATTCATTTTATCGAAAGTGTTAATAAATTTGAATAATTATCCAAAAGAAATAAATTTAAAAAGAAAAACAAAAAGGAGTTGAAGAGATCTCCCCACCTGCGATTACGACGAGTTTTAGAGATTAGGGCAAAGAAAGGGAGGTTTCTCCTATATCATCTCCGAGAGAAAACAAAGCAGTGTTGGGAACACAGAGA
>MKEJ01061020.1:0-18008 GCA_001753735.1 Embelia ribes
AATCAATATGAGCTCATTTTGAACGAGTTTTCAAATATGTACAAGGGTTAACTGTTTGCTATTTTGACTATATCTCATAAACCATAAATTTATTTGAGCCTAAAATTTACAATTAGAATGGTATATCATCTATCTACAACTTTCATGCTTTGAGGAAAATTTAATACAAAAATGTAGAGGGATGAAAACAGTGTCCAAAGTGTTCAAATCGCATCAAAATTTCAGAAAGACAAATTGACAGTTGTTAGATTTATTAACGATATCTCTCTGACCATAATTCCTTTTAATTCCAAATTTAACAGTTAGAAAGGTGTCTCCATTATTTATAACTTTCATTTTTTGATAAAAGTTGAATTCAAAACATAGAGGGGTAAAATTTGTACCCGAAGTGTTCAAATTGTACCAAAATTTCAGAAAGACAGATTGACGGTAGCTTAAAATTTTGGCCATATTTCTCAAACTATAACTCCGATTGAGTTGCAATTTTTTAGTTAGATAGATTTTTTATTTATTTACAACTTTGGTATTTTTAAGTATAATTTAATTTGAACTGTAGATGGGTCGAATCAATGCCCGAAGTACTTAATTTGCACTAGATTTTCAGAGAAGACAGAAATTCAACTTTGATTTCATATAAGTTTTTAATCGGTATTAACAACCTCAAAACTAACATTTTCTTCATTAGTTGAATAGTATAGGATTTAAATTCTAGAGCATACCTTATTAGAAATTGCGAATCTCTTTGAAAAACCCTTGAACGTGTGACTTAACACCACCAACCAACACCCTGTACTCACAAATTTTTGTCCCATACCTCGTACTTCTCACAAAAGGGTAAAATTTTCTTACTCACATTGTTTCTCTATTTTTATTTTGGTATCATTTTCTATCCAACTTACATTCATTTATACTATAGAATATGTCATGAATCATGCCATGCCACTACCAAAACATATTGAAATATTATGAAAACTATAATATTTATCTTTTATTCTTGTAAGCATTCAAGAAGATAGGTGATTTGTCCTTATCTTTCAATTTTATATTTGAAGAATTCTTGTAAGCATTCAAGAAGATAGAAGATATGTCCTTATCTTTCAATTTTGTATTTGAAAAACTCTTGTAAGCATTTAAGAAGATATGATATATGTTATTTTCACAACAAGTATTTATATCCAAAAAAAAAAGGTCTTACAATTATTCCCCCAAAAAAGAAAATTTTGTCCCTGAAATTTAAGTCATACCTGAAAACAAGTCTGGAAATTTGTTTCGCATTTCTGCTTCACATTCTTACATCTGTTCTTCGACTCTGTGGTACTTCCAAAGCATGCGTACGAGAGGGATCACCCTCCCTTGTAACACCTTTTCATGATGATCCAATATAGTCACTGGTTGTACCTTGTATGTCACATCTTCCTCCACCGTCAAATCAGAATGATCAATCATGTAAGACGGATTCGGCTCATATTTTCATAACATCAATATGAAAAAAACTGGAAGAATATTCTCTAGTTGTAGTGGTAAAGCCAAATAGTATACTAGTTTTTCCACTTTCCCGATTATCAGGAATGGTTCCACAAACCTCGGTGATGGCTTGCCCTTCTTTCCAAATCATATTACCCCTTTCCAAGGTGAGCCCTTGAGGAACACATGATCTTCTTCTTCTAAGAATAATGGGAGCCTTATCTTGCCGGCTTAACTCTTCTGACAACTTTGTGCTATCACCAACCTCTGTCTGATCACATTCACCATTTTCGACATCTGCTGAACAACATCCGACCCCAACAATAATGATTGTTTGAATTTCATCCAACATATTAGGGATCTACATGGCCGACCATATAATGCCTCAAATGGAAGTTGTATTTAAGTAAGTGTAAATTGGATCGCTGTTGTACATTTTATATTGTTATAAGAAGTTGTAAGATTGTAGTTATTTGTAACAGTTGGGAATGGTATTGGTAGATATATGTATCTTTTTCCTTTCTTTACCTATTTGTTGTGTCGTGCCCTTGAATTTTAAGGATGGAAATTCGGATAAGTGTTGTAAGTTATTAAGTTATAAGTTGTATTTTTTTTCTTTCCTTTCTTTTCCTTTTCTTTCACCCAACATCCCTGGGTCATGGATTTTGGAGCGTAACAAGTTGGTATCAAAGGTAACCGGATTTCGAAAACATTAGGGCTTTTAGGGTAGGGGTCTACTATTAAGTTATGAGTTATTAGTTAGTTTAGTTCGTAAGTCGTAGTATAAGTTATGTGCATAAGTGCTAGATCATAATGTGTGCCATTATGATATATATATATATATATGTATGTATATATATTTGTACACTGATGTTTTTCTTGTTCTTTGCTTTGTGATGTAAAGCTAGTAATGGCATGGGGTCAAGGTAGATGTAGTGGCAGACGTCACAGAGGACGTGGTAGTAGAACATGTGAATGTAGCATAGAGGATATCATAGTGGAGATTAGAAGAGAGGATATCATTCCTAATCTTGATAATACCTTGAGTGAGGAAGGTATAGAGGTGCCCAAAGAATAGGCTTATGGACCTCGACCTCAAATTCTTCCTCATGCTTATCCTCAATTGGGGGTGGGTGAAATGGCTCAATCCCCAGAATCATCAAATATATTTTGGGAAGTGTTTTGGGAAGCAGAAAGGCCCGAGTCTCTTCAGCTCAAAAGTACTTTCTGATGATAGATCCCCTTACTTTTAGAGGTGATAGCAAAGCGATTTTGGCGGAGAAATGGATAATAGAGGTGGAGAAGATGTTTAAATCCCTCTAAATAATTGATGACAACTTGAGAATGGAAACGACTCCAATCTACCTAAGGGGGCAAAGCGTTAGGTGGCGGAAAAGTCAAGAGGAGGTGAATGGGCTTGAAGACATTACTTGGACAACCTTTCGTGAGGTTTTCCTTGAGGAATTCTTTCCCAAAATGATACACGAGTGAAATCAGAAGGATTTTGTGAATCTTATTCAGAGGAGTTTAAGCATTCAAGAGTATCAGATTCAGTTTACTGATCTTTTTTGGTATGCGCCTGAACTGGAATCAACGAAAAAATTGCAGAGTAATCATTTTAAGAATGGGTTGCGACCTCAATTCAGACTCATATTTCGATGGGTCTTCACAAAACCTACAAGAAATGCATAGGAACTACTATGGATGTAGAGTATAGTTTGGCCAACAAGGAATGTATGAGTGCATCTCATCTTTCTAAGTCTTCGGATCAACCTTCGAGTTTGCATTTAGTTTAGGACTTGGGTATGGATATGGGAAGCTAAGATGGTAAGAGGGGTACTGGTGGTAGTAGTCTTGGTGGAAGTGGTGGTAAGAAAAGGTTTAGGAGTGTTTCTTCTTCTCAAGGGCGATCTCAGCCTGTTCCTTCTTTTGGCTTTTCTACTCGGGGTTTGAAGTGCTTTCATTCTAACAATCCTGATCATAAATATTAGGTGTGTACTTTTCTAGCAGGGTGTCGAGTATGTGGGAAAGAGGGCCACTTTGCAGCGGATTGTCCATCGGTAACATACCATTGATGTGGTCAGCAGGGGTACATACAGACTTGTTGTCCAGAAGATTTCGCTATTCCTGTTGCACTTCAGTAGTGACAACCCTCATCTTCTGGTATTTCCCTTAAAGCACCACAGACCATTCATACTTTTTCTTCTCGACAGAGTAGTAGTGTAGCTTGGGGTGGATATCATGGTAATGGTAGTGGCCAAGGGGGATTTCAGCAGGGTTAGACTTCTCTGGCTCGTGCATATGCTATTTCTCGGATACCTCAAGCTTCGAAGAACATCGAACCATCTGTTGTTCGAGGTATTATTCCTTTCTTATCTATATGGGCATATGCATTGTTTGACAAGAAAGCTTAATGTTCTTTCATTGCATCTCGATTTGCTTATATACTTGGGTTGTGAGAGTCTCTCTTAGATGATCCTATTTTCGTTGATACACTAGATGGGGATATCATTTGCATGAATCATATTTATCGGGGGTGTGAATTGTCTATTGGAGATCATACTTTTACATTCAATTTTATTGTCTTCGATATGCGAGAGTTTGATGTGATCATTGGTATTGATATGCTAGCTCACTTTCACACTATATTTGATTGTGAGAAGAAATATGTGTCCCTAAAGATGTCAGATGGGGCTGAGATTGTCTTTATAGGAGAGAGTCGTTCTCTTGCTCTTTATACGCATCATCGTTCTTGAGCTATTCTATCTTTTACAATGGCTAGACTTTCTTTTAATGAACTGGTGCATTTAGGGGAATTCTTACCCCCTATTATTTGTGAATTCTTCGACGTGTTTCCGAAGGATTATAAGCTTCCTCCTGTGCGAGAAGTAGAATTCGAGATTGATCTTATTCTTGGTACTAAGCCAATTTCGATAGCTCTATATCGTTTGGTATCGAGAGAGTTGAAGGAATTATGTAATTATATCATTGATCTAGAGCATAAGGGATTTATACATCATAGTTTATCTCCTTGGGGAGTACTGACCATATTTGTTCCGAAGAAGGATGGGTCTATGTGGATGTGTATAGACTATGGTAAGTTGAATCGAGTGGTGATCAAGAACAAGAACCCATTACCACGTATCGATAACTTATTTGATCAATTGTGGGGATCTCGATTCTTTTTTAATATTGACTTAAGTTAGGGTCATCATCAATTGCTAGTGCGGATGGAAGATATTGAGAAGACAACATTTTGAACTTAGTATGGGCACTATGAATTTCTAGTAATGCCATTTGGTCTTATGAATACTCCAATAGCTTTCATGAATTTAATAAACCGACATTTTCTGACCATACCTAGATTGCTTTGTGGTTGTATTAATTGATGATATCCTTATTTATTCGCCTATTAAAGAGGCTCATATACAAAATCTTCATGTTGTTCTATCTACACCTTGGGAGCATAGGATTTATGCGAAATATTTGAAGTGCAAATTTTGGCTTCGAAAAGTGAGGTTTTTTGGCCATATTGTTTTGGAGGGCGGAATTGCTATAGATCTATTGAAGATTGAGGTCGTGATAAATTTAGAGCGTCCTAAGTCGGTGTTTGAGATTAATAGTTTCTCGGGGTTGGCCAGATACTATTGTTGATTCATACAAGACTTTTCACGTTTGACTGCCCCAATGACGAGACTTACTCACAAGGCGGTGAAATTTGTGTGGGATGTAAAGTGTGAGGAGTCTTTTCTCCGACTTAAGGAATTGCTAACCTCGGCTCGTATTCTAATTATTCCGGAGAGAGGGATTGGCTACATGTTGTATTGCGATATATCAAAGGAAGGACTGGGTTGCATGTCGATGCAACTCAGGAAGATTTTGGCCTATGCATTAAGACAACTTAACGTTTATGAGAGAAATTACCCGACTCATGATCTCGAGCTTGGAGCAGTGGCATTTGTGTTGAAGATATGGCGTCGTTATCTCTATGGAGAGAAATTTGAGGTATTTTCTTATTATAAATTTTTTAAGTATGTATTTACACAATATGATCTTAATATGCTTCAGAGGCATTGGATGGAATGCCGAGATCAATACAACTTTGATCTAGAGTATCACCCGGGAAAGGCTAATGCTGTAGTGGATACTTTAAGTGGAAAGACTCGATGTAATCTGGTTTATTTAATTGCGAATTAATGGGAAATGATGTGGGTATTAAACAAATATAGGTTAGAGTGTATGGAAGAAGTTGGAGACCAAGCGACATTATTCACAATTAAAGTAGTTTTAACTTTGATTATATGAGTGGTTGAAGCTCAACCAGTAGACAGTGAATTGGATGCATACCATGTTCGAATTTGAGCAAACAGAGCCTTGTTGGTTGGTCGATAGTGGAGGATGGTGGAGTTCATTTTAGGGCCGTTTGTTTATTTTGGAATCTATTCGGGATGAGGTTTTGCTTGAATCTCATCACTCACATTTGGCAGTGCATCCCAAGGTACCAAAATGTACCATGACATAGCGTGTCAATTTTGGTAGCCCGGACTAAAAAAGAATGTAGTTGAGTTTGCATCGCGTTGCTTGACATGTCAGCAAGTGAAGGCTGAACACAAGTGACCATGTGGGTTGCTTAGACCATTACAAGTTTCTACGTGGAAATGGGAGAGGATTACTATGAATTTCGAAGTGGGTTTGCCGAAATTGCAATGGAAGAATGATGTTATTTGGGTAATTGTTGATTAAATGACCAAGAGTGTTCGTTTTCTACCGATTTGTACAACTGACTCAGTTGAGAAATTGTGTTGGAAGTACATCGATGAGATTATTTTGGTTGCACGGAGTTACAGTATCTATTGTATTAGACAGGGACTATCGATTCATAACACACTATTGGTCGGGGCTTTAAGAAGCCTTGGGGACCAAACTATCATTGAGTATGGCTTTTCACCCTCAAACAGATGGCCAAACGGAACATTCAATACAAACATTGGAAGATAAGTTACGAGCGTATGCCTAAGATTGTAGTGCAAGTTGGGAGGACCGCGTAGGTTTGATAAAGTTTGCCTACAGTAATAGCTACCACGTGAGTATCGAAATGGCACCGTTTGAAGCATTGTAGGGAGATCGTGTCGATCTCTATTGTGTTGAGTAGAGGTTAAAAATGGAGTATTTTTGGGTCCGGAGTTAGTCGATGAGACTACTCAGAATGTGAAATTGATTAAGTAATGATTAGAGACGATTAGAAGTCGTCATAAAAGCTATGCAGATAAGAGGAGGTGGCTTTTGGCATTCGGGATTGGTGAGCATGTATTCATGAAAATCTCTTCGAAGTAGGGGATTATGAGATTCGAAAAGAAAGGAAAATTATAGCCACAATTTATCGGTCCCTTTCTTATACTTGAGGTGATTGGTAAGGTAGCATACCGATTGGCGCTATCACCTCAATTGGCAGGAGTTCATCAAGTCTTTCACTTATCTATGTTGAGTAAGTACATTTAGGATCCGTCCCATGTGATTGACTTTGATAGCTTGCACGTGGAGGATGATGTGTCATATGAGTTGCAACCTATCCATATTCTTACTTTGAAGGAACAAACCTTGCGAAGACAGAGTATTCTTTTGATCAAAATCTTGTGGAAGCATAGCTCAAATGAGGAGATGACTTGAGAATGCGAGGAGGTGATGTGGATGGCATATTCAGAGTTATTCGTCAATCCTAGTACGTTCCTTCATTTTGTGGTGATGCGGATTTCGAGGACATATTTTCCTAAGTGGGGGAGGATGTAACGTCCCGAAAATTCGAAATATTTTTTTTGCATTCATAATAATATTATAGGGTGTATATATTATTATTACATTCATATTGTGGTGTGCAGTTTAGAAGTATGAGTTTAGTAAAGTGAGCCTTTTATGGTTTTGATTACTTAAGACGAGACTCCGTAATTTTTTTTTTATGTGTAGCATGGACAAGGTTGTAGTGTATAATAATCTTAGAAATTATTTATCGAGTGATTGGAGTGAGTAGAATGGAGTTTTGGCTTGAAAACTGGAATTTGTAGAAACCTTTATCAGTCTGCAAGAGCCATCCAATTGGTAGGAGACAATCGTTCAAACGGCAGGTGGTATTCAAATAATGCATAATGGTGTTTGAATGGCATAGTTGAGAGAAGTCAACAGCATTAAAATAGAACATGAGGGCAGTGATGAGGGGTTATTTCTAGTGGCTATATTCATAATAAAGAAAGGGGGGAGAGTTACTTTGGAGAGCAAACACTAAAGGCTAGGTTTAATCTATCTAGAAGTCTTCGATTGAAGAAATAAATGGAGATTCTCCATCCATTCGTCGTAGAGATCATTTTTACCTTTCTCATTCATTGGAGTTACCTCGATTTTCGTGCTTATGTTGTACATAAAATATTTCTTTGATATTCTTGTTCATTTTGATGAGTTGAATAACTTTATATAATGAGGTTTGATGATTTGATTTTTTTTTACTAGATTAAATCGAGAGGTGAAGAAGAGGTGATTTGAGACTTTTTGCTCAGAAGGTCTTGGAGCTACTTCTAATGTAAATTGAGGTACGGTAGTCAACAAACCCTAAGATAAAACAGATGACTTTGACATATATATATATATATATATATATATATATATATTATGATTAAATTAAATATCTAGAGGTATACGAGATGAGATGATTATATGTATGAATTAGAGATGTGGTGAAAATATGGTGTACGTATGAATTAGATATGTGGTGAAAATGTGGCGAATGTACAATTGTAATATTAGTGAATTTGTTTAGATTGGTAGCGTATGAGTGTATGGATTTAATGTAAGCTTGTTTATATTATGATTACATATTGTAGTTAATTCATAATAATTAAATTGCTTATATTTATGTTCAGAGGAGTTTTATGATTACATATTTATATGTAATGACTATAACATGTTCATTTTATATTACAATAACATGTTTATATGTGGTGACTATAACATGTTAATTTTACATTATGAATTACATGTTTATATGTGGCGACTATAACATGTTCATTCAATATCAAATTGCATCGACGTGGTATTCGTTCAGTCAAGTTATTATGGAAGTGTGACTCAAATGAAGGAATGACGTGGAAGCATGAGGTAGAGATGCGTAACAAACATCTAGAGTTGTTCATCGATTCTGGTATGTTGTTTCTTTTATGTAGTATGTGCAAATTTCGGGGGCACAATTTCTTAACATGGAGAGGATTTAACGTCTAGGAAATTAGAATGATTTTTTTAATTTTAATAATAATATTATTTGTTGCATTATAATATTACTACAGCTTAGTATGCATGGACTATGTATGATATACATAATCACGTGGTGTGGGGAATAGTGTCGAGTAGCATAGAAATGCAGTGTTTGGACGGAATTTATTGGTTATCGCGTTAAGTTGCGTAAATCAAGTTTTAGGCACTCAAATGGCATTTCGAAAGTTGCTAGACGCTTCTCTTAGTGTCTATTGGGGCTTACAAATATTTTTGAAAGTATTCGACCCAAATTGTGGGTACTCAAATTTCCATTAGGTCCGATCGATCCAATTAGCTATTGGATCGATCCAAAATTGTAAATCGATCGATTTAGGTGTTGCTGGATCGATCTAATTAGTTTTGACTGACTTAAGTGGCGTATACCAACACTTATTTTCTTTATTTCTTCTTCCCCAACTCCAAAATTTGGGGGGGGTAAAGCCTCCATTTTGTTCACCTTTAGAGCATAATATCATCTAGTCTCGAGCCTTGTTTATGATTAAAAGTGGAGTTTTCTCATCCTTAGAGCGAAATAAATATTTTGACGTAAGTTTCATATTTCGTTTATCTTTTTTCGTTTTCCATGCTTTTTTGTATGTGAAAATAAACTTAATATTATTGTTCCTTATCACTTGTGGATCATGTTTGTCTATAGGTACGTGATCATTCTCATCCATCTACTAGATTAAATCAAGGGCTAAGTAAGGACGAATTTGGGGCTTTTGTGTAAAAAGTCTCAGGACTTCACCTTGCATTTTCCTATATACGGTAGACTATGAATTCGCAGATAGAATTGATGACTTTTACTAAATATTGATGTGTTTAATGTGTTACATGGGTTGGTTGATTGACGTGGTTGTTTACGTAGGAATTAATATGATAAATTGAATTACCTATCTTGCGTAGATTAAATATCATGTTTAAAAAGCATAGACTATCAATTCACATGGGAAGCTAAATTTCACAATGCGTTATATCTTAGTCATTTATGTATTTGACATAGCATTCGTTTTTATAGAAAACATTGATAAATAAAAATGGCAGAGCAGTGGCGTTGTTTTATTTATAAAAAGGTTCAGGAAGTATACGTTGTTAGCTTGAGTCTTTTTATTTCTTTTTGGGTTAATAAAGTATTGAAAGTATAAAATGCAGGGATTTTAGCTATGAGTATTACAACCTTACTGTGAAAGTTGGGAAATTTGATTAGGAATTTTCCATTAGTAGTGTCACATACGTAGTGGCGGGTTAATGAAAGCTATGATCGCACACATGCGTAATGACAAATCCTAACAATTTTATAAAATACAAAGAGATACTAGACCCAACTTTTTAGGCATTGGCGTTGTGAATAGGAGTTGTGGCTTGGTGCGTAGGCATTGTTTGATAGGTGTTGGTGCGCGTTGCATAATATGATTCATTATCGCATTCATATTGTATCTTTCTTATATGTTGTTACATGTCATATATATAGTATAGTCTCATTTTTATAGACGAATTGATTGACTAACCGTATTACTTTCTTTTCTTTTTATTATGTGTTGTTTTGTAGGCGAGGAGGCAGGCGTTGAACTTCCCTAGATACATATTAGTATTATATATTTTTTTGCTTAAAAAGTGCAGGCGTTAGCGGAGACTTATGCATAAGTTATTTATTATTATTGCTTTGTAGTATTTTGTATTAGTAAGAATAGTAATGTAACTTCTTCTTCATTATTTTGTCAAACAAACAACTTGAGATGCTATATATGCAACTGGCAATTTACTGATACTGATTTTATATAGTATTTGTATTGATTTTCCTACTTCTTTTAGCGTAATTTATACACATATATCAGGCATACTATTTCTATATATGTATTTCTTTTGTGTAGCTCTGATGTGTATATTGTATATAGATGTGTTATATCGTCCTGCAGTGATATTTAGATATGATAGTAATGATGGTGGCATGGAAATGATGTTATTTTTTCTTTTCTTCCTTTTCCTTTTTCTTTTCATTTTATCTCATTCTTCCGGTTCCTCTGAAATTTGGGGCTTGAAATCAATCCAACTTTTTTTAAGCTGCTGCTTCTTTTCACTAACAGATTGGGACAATTGTTATTAACAAAATCAAAACTATGGTGTATTGGACTGGAATTGTTCCTCAAAATTAAAATGTTTCTTATATTTTATTCGAGAAAAAAAAAAAACTGGAAGCAAGAAACCGTCTATTTATTTTTTGGAAAATATTAAACGGTGTATTTATGGTCACGTCCAAATAAGAAGTGAAACTTCACAGCCACGAACCCAAATCAAAAGGATTTGATTTCTTGTAAAATACTATAAATTTTTTATAAAGGATTACTATTTTTTGAGAAAAAAATTATTAAGAAATGAAGACAATTTATTAAAACTAATTTTATTTAAAAATAAATTAAAAAAATAATTATATATTATTCTGAATTTGTAATATTTTGATTTCGAAGTACAATAACTTTGGTATTTTGGACGAAAAATTTGTCAGTGCGGAGACGAGTTCCAAATCAAATCCTTCCAAACATAATCTCATTCTCATATACGGACCTAGTAGCTTATCAGAGATATTATGGTTACTTTCTAATTTTTTATGGCAAAAAATTTTAGTACGTGTAACTTTAATAATAAACTTACAATATAATTTATTTTTTTATGAACTTGGTTATTCGTATAAATTTTATATATATATACGATAGATCAGTTTTGCCCATTCCGGTCCCAAACCAGATGTGTAAGCAATCATAGCCCTCCATCAGATTCCTAAGCATCTCAGCCGTCCACATCACCCTCACCGTTAAAATGTCTCTCCAAGCCTTTTCAAATTGGAAATTCATTTTCAAAAGACGAGCGAAACTCGGATTTCCCTGTACATCGTGATTTCTAGTGTGAGAAATTCTCAGAGGGAGAGAGGGAGAGAGAGAGAGAGAGAGAGAGAGAGAGAGATGAGCGAGCTGTATCTGGGTTGGTTGGGCGCTGAACCCGACTGAGCCATGGGTTAAACCACTGGCTCCAGTGGCACGTGTCCTAACTCGGGGCACGTGATGGACCGACTGAGCCATGGGTTAACTATACACGCGATTGATGTCTGGTGCGTATTGTAATTTTAAAATATATTGATGTAAATATTTATTTAAAAAATTATTAATCGACGATAACTATTATAATACTGGTAAAATTTGCATCATTATCGTATAGAAATTGTTCCCAATAATTAAATAATAATTTTGATACATGATTAATTAACTTGAATATAAAAACAAGAAAAACGATGAAGTAAAAAAGGAAGAGAAAATTTCTGATCAAACAAAATTTGAATGAATAAAAGGGAATTAAAAAAAAACGAAGTTTAGTCGATATATTTGCAAATGAATTAGACAGAAGAAAACAAATAGAGGGTGCAAGAGAAGAAGAAATGGAATGATGAATTATGCCTTTAGAGAAATTTGGCTTTTACTATTTATGGAAACAATCATATTTACAAAAGTTTGAAAATTGTAGGCAATTACTATTTATGAAAACAACTGATGAAATATGGGGAGAAGTTTAAAATTTTTGCAGAGAGAGTGCTAGGTAATGGGATGTGATGGAATGAGTTTCTTATTTTTTGTTCGCATGTTTAGCATTAAAATGTGGTTAATAAATATATATAGTAAAGTAATTTAGACACAATTTATTGCTGACGCAGCTTTATCTACTCTGTCTTTATATATAAAAGATTATGAGTTTGTTTGCTCAAATAAAGTAACTTTGCAAACTATTCATGCAACCAAATTTATTTTAAAAATAATTCCGAAACTAGTATTATTTTAATAACTGAAGTCTCAAATAGCAATCTTTAGTATTGTATTTTTAAAAATTGCAATTTCATGATATTGTAAAATTTTCAACAAGCGATGCAAAAAAAACATAAATTTAAATCTCATCTTTTTAATAACCTTAGTTAGTAACTATTTGAAAAATAGGTTTGATTTGATAAATAATTTTAAAAATTACATTATTTTAGTCCAAAACTCTAGTTATTAATCATCGGTCCTTCGGACCGCAAAAAAGATACTAGTAGCACACTATCTTGCGATGCTTCCATCGATAGACAGGGTACTATTTATAGCATTTTAGTAATTCATATTCTATTCATATAATTTTGATACAGAGATAAATACCCTATTAATAGTACTCTTAACTATCTATCTATCTATCTATCTATCTATGCATATAATAATTTAGCGACAACAACCTAGGGCACTATTTCTCTCTCTAGAAACCTTGATCTCGGGACAAGAATGGAACAACAAGAACAATTGAGCAATGGTGGGATGCTATACCATGAGGTACAAGAATCAAAGCTATGCGCCGTACACTGCGTTAATACGGTCCTACAGGGCCCTTTCTTCTCCGAGTTCGATCTCGCTGCTCTCGCCTCCGATCTCGACCGCTCCGAGAGACAGGTCCTCGCACACGGACACGTGGCTCAGCAGGACCAGTCGCACAACGTCTCCCTCGATGGCGATTTCAGTATCCAGGTCCCCTTTTCTTTTTTATTTTTTTTTTGGACTTGGAATTAATTACCAATGTTTGTTTTTTTACTGTCTCTATTGGGTCATTTTTTGGTTCTTGGGACCAATGGGGGACTCAGGATTATATATTTTTTGTCCCGCCCAATGGGTCAAATCTAAAATTTTCAATCTTTGTGTAGAAATTTTGGAGTAATGTCTGAGTTCCCGTGGTCACTTCTTGCCCCTGCTCGGTTCGCCTATCCTAGATTTTTAAGGGATTAAACTCAACGGAACACAAATGCTAACGAATCCATTAAAAATATTGGGTTTGGGTTTGCTACAATCGCCCCCCGCCCTGAACTAGGGAAAGCTGTTCATAACCGCTGGAATGGTCATTATCCATGTGTCGGCCTCTATTTTAAAGTTTGGGGTGGAAGGATTAAAATCTAGGGGTTGAACATAGATCTTTTATTTTCTTTATTGGGTCGAGATCTTTTTTATTTCACTAATCTTTTCTTTAACCGTTGGGAGAAATTTACCGTTGGAAAAATTTTGGGGAGTAATTTCAGGTTTTTTCTATGTTCCGTTGGTTCTTGGGACTGCTTGGTTACTAATTTCAGTATTCTGGTTTTCACTCGTGTTGATATTTGTTCTCTTTTAGTAATAGTGGATGAGCTTTTCTGTTAGTTTTTTAGTCAAGATTTGATTTTTTTGGGTTGTAGTACAAGTACATTCCCGCTAGTGTAAATATTTTCAACACTTAATTTTATTCCCTATACACCAAACTCTTAAATTGAGGGTGGATGGGGAGAATGAGCACACCAAACGCCCTATGTTTAAAAATAAAGCGGGGCAATCCCGTAGTCCAATGGAAGTATTGTAGCTAACCCCTTATTTTAGGCGATTGATTAGGAGTGTTTCCTTGAGTTTAATCTCCAAGATTTCAGATACATAGGAATTTAGGGGCACTAATAGGAGGGATAATGTTGTGAACTAGTTTGATGAAAATTTGTGGAGTAATTTCAGCTTTGGTTCTTAATATGATTTGGTCCTGGGATTGTTTGATTGACTAATATTTTACGTAAGACTTGGGATTGTACAAGGTCAAAATTTGTTTTGTTGATTCGTAGTTTGATATATTTAACGTTTAACCATAATGTGAAGGGTATATTCAGTTTATGTTTTTGTGATGAGTTGGTTCTAGGGACTCTTTGATCATTGAGTCCAAGCAAAAATTTGACTTGTAAAGTAGTTTAAGTTAAGCAGGTAGAATTAATAAAGGTGCTTTAACAGAAACACAAATGAATGTACAGTTTTTTTTTGTTTGTTTGTAAAGATTTGTATTTATTGATACTTAGTTTAATAGTCTTGCTGTGATCTTGTTAGGTGATGATTTTAGTTCATGATGAGTGGTTCTTGAGACTGATTGATTAGCAAGATTTGAGCTTATGATATCCTTTTCCAGTTCAGAAAGATTTGATTTTGTTGATTTTATTCAAGAATCTTGTCATAAACTTGTTTGAGTAGAACTTAAAGAGCAGAAACACTTCATGTAAGGAGTTTTGTTTGTGGTAAGAGTTGCTTTTAGAGCCGGTATATCAATAATCGCCCTTAAATATTTTAGCTGTTTGGAAAGTGCAATTTAACTTAGGACAATCGAAATACCACACCAGAAACTCTGGAAATTATGTTTTAATGAATATTTTTATTGAGGCCTTCCAGATCAAATTTCTTGTTGTTAACTAATGAACACTACGTTTGGTGCAATAAGATGTTCTTAGTTTTATGAAGAGATTTCTTTTTCATCACATTGTCGCACAATGAATCCTTGCACTAAATGGACATTAAAGGCTTAAGACATTGAAAATTACCCTCAAAAATGTTTTCCAAAAAACCAGGGTCGCTTTTTTTGGTCATTCAATGTCCTGCAATTTCTTGCTTCAATACGTTTTTGCTCTTGGTGAATAGTGTTTTAATGCGAAATGAAATGAAATTCATGCCAGAGGACACTTTATTGGCCATTAATGTCGTAATATTTTGAGTACGACTATGAATATGTTTTTGGCGTTGTGAATGTCTACTGCTATGTGCAGTATGAATCTGTTCTTTCTAATTTTTAATGGTGGTGGTTGGTTATTCTTCGAACTAATGACATATTATCTTAATATCTAGTAAGAGAAAGATTTAGAAGTGATGCTGTGGAATCCAATTGCTTTTAGAAGAAGTTAAATGGATAAATTGGATATGGCTCATGTTGTGCATAAATGCCTTGTGTAGTTTTGTTAGCTCTGTACGGTGTGCAATAGGGGAGAGCAAAAATTCAAATACCCAATCTGAAATTCTGGTATCCGACCTGAATTACCCGAAATTCGGGTTCGGGTGATTCGGGTAATTATCCGAAATATCCGAATATGAAACATCGTTTTATATTATATATATATGTCTATATTATAAGAAAATGATGTCATTTTGTGTATATAATTCGGGTTTGATTTGTGTAATTCGGGTTTGGGTTTTAGCCTAAATCGGGTTCGGTTTGGGTTTGGGTTTGGGTTTGGGTTCATTATAAATAATTCGGGTCATTCAATATTTTTTTTGGGTAATTCGGGTTCAGGTATTTCCCGAATTGCCCGAATGCCCTCCCCTAGTGTGCAACAATTTATTTTTGTCCTTTGGCTTATACTTAAATTCATCTCTTGGACCTTTCCGTATTGTTTTTTGTTTTTGACTTTTTTATTCAAGTTCATGATTTTGACTATTCTTTGCAGGTTTTGCAAAAAGCAATGGAAGTATGGGATTTGCAAATCATCCCACTCAATTCCCCCGAGGCTGGACCTGCCCAGGTCGAACCGGAACTTGAAAATGCTTTCATTTGCCATCTCCAAGACCACTGGTTCTGTATCAGAAAGGTCAACGGCGAATGGTACAATTTCAACAGCCTCTACCCTGCTCCTGAGCACCTATCCAAGTTTTACCTCTCTGCATATTTAGCCACCCTAAAGAGCAGTGGGTGGAGCATCTTCATCGTGAGGGGTAATTTCCCTAGAGAGTGCCCTATAGCTTCCACCGAAGGTTCCAATGGGTATGGCCAGTGGCTTTTGCCCGAAGATGCTGAGAGGATAACCAAATCGTGCAACAATGCACAGAGACAACAGCCTCATATAACCAGTAGAAGAGAGCAGATTATTAATCAATTTTCTCCGTACGAGGAAGATGAAGATGAAGACTTGAATGCAGCCATAGCTGCTAGCTTGATGGACTCGTCCTCGGGCAAAGCCTCTGTTGAAGCAGTCACCTTGTTAGATGAAATGAAGAACAAAAGCTCAGCAGTACCCTCTCCGGGCATAGCCAGTTCTGAAGCTGCCACCTCAAAAGTGGAGATGGAGAAAAACAATGTGACTGAGTCTTCTTCGGGTGCAGCTGTTGATGAATCTGGAGCTCAGAAGGATGAAAAGAAGATTAAAGATGAACCGAATGTGTAAGAGTAGACATTTCTCCTGGTGGGACACACATGATTTTTTCTCGGGTTTGGTGGTTCAACTGCTGACATCAGATCAAACTGGTGTTTTACAAGTTCGATTTGTATGATGTACTTAAAAAAAAATTTTGTAATGCTTTTCTTTGTTCTCGTTTTGTGGAACAAAATATATGGTTGAGACTGGATAGTGAGAAAACAGTTAGGTAGACTCCGTACGGTTGTTTTCTCAACTTCAGATCTCGTGTTACAGAAACTTACAGGAAACGCCGAAAATGAAAAACAATTGTATTGCGTACTTGCTTTTATTCGACTAATTTGAAAGGAGGATTAATTGATTGGAATGATCTGTCATAGCATTCCTCCCACAATTCAGAATGGGAAAAACTAAATGGTATTAGCTGAATGAAATTATGTTAGTTGAGTATATAGTTCCATAATATTGTGCCTAAAATTCATCCATTTGAAGCCTGCAATATCAAGTTCAGGGCTCGTAATTAAGTGATTTGGATTCATAAGCTCAAAATATTGTCGGGTTTTACATATCTTTTCCCATAAAACTACTAAGAGAAAAGTTTGTGTTTTTGTTGTTTATTTCACGAATTAACACAAACGAAGACACTTCTCCACTTTAATGTCAACTTTGTTTTAAATGGACTAAAACTTTGAAAAGTAGTTTTTAAAACATGTTTCTGAGAAAGAAAATAAAAAATAGCAGACCATTTGGCCAATAGTGAAGCACTTAGCTATCCCTGTCGTGGAATGGTTGTCTTTCTCATCAAATATTAGTAATTTTTTACTTCCCATTACACGTATGCATACATGTATCTATATGGTGCCAAATGGGTAGAAAAATAAAAGGAAAAGCTATGGCACTGCTTTTTACGCTTTTTAGCTGGAAATGGAGTACCACTCCCCCACATCTCCAAATTTCTCTCTCTCTCTCTCTCTATATGTCTGTAAATAATATACATAATTGAACAGAAGCCACTTCTAATTTCTAGTGATTTAAAGCAATCCATTGAACAAGTTGTGGGTACAGAGTGAAACTTTTCCTGATCAGAATTTTTTTTGATTCCCAATGGAAAAATCTCAAAAGTTGTTTAATAGGGAGAACACTGTTCATCAGATTCTTGGAGGAGGAACTGGTAAGTGCAAAATTTCACTTTTTTCCTTTTCAAGTTATTGAACTTATGTATTTTCAATTCACTCTTGTATATATATACACAAGCCTATCTATAATGGGCACATATTTGATCTAGAGT
>MKEJ01061021.1:0-10597 GCA_001753735.1 Embelia ribes
ATTTTTATTTTAAATTGCTTAAAATTTTTTTCCTGATAATTATAAATTTAAATATTTAAAGATAGAGTATTATCTCTTCACAAATAAGATGCAAGTTAAAATTAATTAATTCATAATTTTGGTTATGATGGCTTTTGTTACAAAGCAAAAAATTGAAAGATAAACTTGAAAAAAAAATGAAATATTATGGAATTGGTACTTTTTATAGAGTAGTTATATATAATATACTAAATTATTCATTAAATATGAAGTTTTTATTTTTCAGGGTTGGGATGGGGGTGTAGTAAAATTGTAGAACGGATTCATGGAGAAATAGCTTACATGTGAAGATTTGAGTATTTTCTTGCAAAATATATAAAAATTAAAAAGATGCAAATACAAATTAGAACAAAACATAAGATGTGTTCAAAAAAACTTCTGCTATGACCAAGAAAGCTACATTCTGTGTATTATGAGGCTTAGTGATTTACCATTCACGATATTGAGAAATATTTTTCCTTTTTGTTTTTCCGTGGGAGGTTCACAAACTAAGTTCGTGTGAAGGGAAGAAATACAGCCCAATCCTAAAATATTCAAAACCCAAAACTAGGGGGAAAAAATTGGGTTCTTCGTATAAATAAAAAAATTCAAATTTCAATCACCCATCATTAACAAGTTTTTGATAGGTCATGAGGGACTCTTTTATTTCACACCTAACTATCAAAGAAGTGGTTTCACATTGAAGTGTGAAACATGTTTTTTGCCACTTGAATTGTTGTATAAGTGGCAACAACTTAGTGACAATAAACGTACGTACACACAAATATAGTGCAAAGGTGGCACAATAGTAAAAGCTTGCACCAAGTGCGTGTACCGTGGGGGTGCAAAAGTGGCACCAAGAGTATGTGCTCCAATGGTGAGTCACCATGTGACACAAAAATGTAAATGCAAAGGTGCACTAAGAGTGTGCATCATTGTGTGGCTGTGTGAGTGTGTGTACCGTGTGTGCGCGTATCAGATACACCAAGTGTGTGTGAGAGTTGTGGAGTGAGTGAGAAAATTGTGTGAGAATCCTGTACTTCTCTTTGAGTGATTTTATAATAAAATTATAACTCCTTTCCGTGGACGTAGACATTGTTGGCAGAACCACGTTAAATATTGGTGTCGTTTATTTTGGTTGTCAGTATTAATTTTGCACCCACAATAGTTTTTAGTTATTATTGTATAAATATTACATCTCATCTAAAATGATTTATTCTTACATTTTTAAATATAAAGATATTAATTATGTATTCAATATTAACATTTTTTAACATATTCTTTTCAATACCCGATATTGCTAAACCGAACAAATTAACTTGTAATAGCCAAAAGTGTTACTATTTAAAGTGACTCTATTTTTAGAAAATATAGTATAATTCAAGATAATTTTGGCAATTTTAGTTGACTAAAAGGTCTTAGCAGTTTATTAATTAAAAATTCTGAAAGATAAGTAATAGGGATTGAGTACTTCTGAGACTTATAGTGATACACTGAAATCTAGGAATTGGTTATATCAATTAGAAATAATTTCATAAAAAAATGGAAAAGTTTTAGGGACTCCTAGGCCCGAGTTGACAAAACAAAATAAAAATTGTATAAGAATAAAAAATAAAATAAAAGAACATAAACAGATAATTACCTACAGAGAAAAATTTCTATGTCTCCTGGAATTTTTTTAATTTCTCCTATTTCTCTCAATCCTCCTGAATTTTTTTTAATAAATAATAATAAAAAATTGTTCATTTAAAATTTTTGGGCCCTAAATAATTACCTATTGATTAGGAGCTACAAGCTATCTAATTGGCCCCTAATAATAAAATCAATTAAATGTTATGTGCGATTTATGTGTGTTATATTCTTTTTATATCATATTAATTTTAATTATTTTATAAAATTATTTTTAATATTTTTTTTTAGTTATTTATAACCTATAAAAGATCGGATTTGGTAAAATTTATACTATGATAACGATTTTTCAAAAAATTAATATCTATTTAGATTGAGTTTAGGTATGTGAAAATATTTGAACATTTTATGGAGAATCTTAGATTGGTAAAAATTAATTTATAAAAATATTTATTTTTTAAAATATTTTGATTCTTATATATATATTTAATAATTTTTATTATGATTAGTTAATTTATAGTTATGTATACATATATGCATGTTCTGCTTTATTTTATACAAAAAATCAATTTTAAATAATTTCTATTATGATAAGTTGATATATATGTGTATAATGTTAATAATTTTTATTATTGTAAATTTTTATTATTTTAAAATTTTAATTTAAAGAAATAGATATTAAATAATTGTATAAATAAATATTGAAATGAAAACAAATATAATGACAGGGAATAATTTTTATATAAACAAAAATCTTACCGTTCATGACTCCAAATCAACCGAAACAGCACGTAATGATGATGCAAAATTAAAATAACTTTTCCACGATACAACTCACATGATTCCTTACATGACAGGGGGCACAAAAAATGTGTAATTTTTAACCTTGAAGACCACTCAATATAGGAATATGATTTATAGGAAATTGATATATGAAAAATACAAATGCCACATGTAAAACTTGATTAGGCTGCCTTATTAACTTGAACGTCTAAGGTGTAAAAATTTGATTAGGCCGCCTTATTAACTTTTACTTATAACTGGTAATTATAGGTTCTTAATGGGTGTTTTTTTTATTTATTCTTAAAATTAATATATTTTTTTAATTTTTTTAATATAGTATGTAACTTTAAATCCATTTAAAATGAAATTTTATTCTATATACCAAATTAAAGCTTACAAAATGTGCTTCAAAAAGACATCCATCTTAATATACAAATTAAAATTTTTACATACAAATTATCAAATAACTATATTGATATAATTTTACTACATTTCTACATGTAATTAGCAAAATATTTTAATTTTGCATTTAACCTATGAAACATTGTAAATTTTATTAAATTAAAGAGTGCACTTACGCTAATCATTGTTTAAATAATAAATAAATTATAAAGTATCAAAACTAAATTACAAAATTAATATTTTTCACGTGATTAGTATTCTCTTAAAGAAACAACATTTTACTAGATACGTAATCTATTTACTATATCATATTCTATTAAATAGCTTACTCATATTAACATGTCAAAACATATTACTATATTACTACAATGTTACTAACAATGACATATTAATTTATGTACACTACTAGATGTCTAAAAACTAATAATTTGATAGATATATAAAATTTCATTTTTGTGAATAACTTTAATAATGGCTTCTTGATATAAACACATTGTTGAGTAAATATTATTTAAGAAGATAGTAAATCAGACTCTATTAAGAGTATTATCACTGCGTTATATAATTACTAGTTTGTAGTCATGTGTGATGCATTGTTTATTCTTCAATTATTTCATTATATAATATTAACAATTCCATTTTTGCTAAGTATATTTGTTTCAACAGAATACACATGATATTTTGATGATCATGCACCATTTAATTTTTTAGTTGACAGTTTTCATAATAATAACCTTTTTTATTTACATATTAATTAATGATTATATGCACTCAACCGATACAGCAGAAATATCTTAATTTCTTAAGGGTGTAGCCTCTAGGATACAATAATCTAAAACATACTGCAATCCTGCACAAAGTATAAAATCATATAGCTTAAAACATTCTCCTTGTCTCAAATATAAATATTGTTGGTTCACATAGCAAATTTGCAATGAGGGTAGCAAATTGAGATTTTAATACTTTTCATAGAATAATGACAACTCACTTAAGGGATTTGCTACTTATAACTCAATTGATAAAGATATGACAATTAAAGTAAATTGAGTTAAGGGTAGAAAAATGCCGATGTTAATTTTTATAGTGGTTCAACCAAAAATCTCACAAACCCTTACGCCCATTTTCTTTTATTCCATTAAGTACCTTTACATTTAATTAGCTTCACAGTGCTAATTGGGCATTGCCAAGATTTTTCGTTCTCATCTCTAACCCAAGATTTTTATAGGCCAACCTCAAACCCAAGGAGACTTCTTGGGCTTTCCTCAAACCCTTGTCGAGGTCTTTGCGGCTCCATCTACTACCCAAGTTGATTTATACGGACTCAACTCACACCCAAATTGAGTATTAAGACAATCCCTCAATTATTCCTATAAGAGTCTCTTCATCACTCTAAATAAAAAGATTAATTTGAGTCTAAAGAGAATTTTAATCCACTTATAGGAGTGTATTGTATGAAAATTGATTACACCTTTTATAAGTGCGATTTATAAGAAATTTAGCCTAAATGCTTGTATATGATTTGTGGTAGTGCAATCCCTTGATTCTTCAACATCTTATAAGCGCATTTATACCCTAAGTTGGATGGAATTGACAAACTAGTCATTTATAGCCATTACAAGCTTTGAAAAATCCGACCGCTAAGTAGAATTTTGACTAACTGTCAACATACTAGCCCTGGTATATCGAAACCCATTTGAACTGGATTTCCTTGGCTATAACCTATCGCTACCCCAAATTTTTGCATTCTACATAGGCCTGTTGACACCTCAACTGGGGTTGCCGACAATCTTAGCCCATTTTCTTTATTTTTGCTCTTTGTCCCATCAAAGCTTATTTTTGGTTGTGGATGGCTCGTTTTCGATGCTTATACATAGTATTAGCTCAATAACACAAATAAACATGTCAGATCAACAACATTGAGCATTTTAATTGAATATTATCTTTTTGTTGTTATCATCAAAACTTTAAAATCATAATTTGGGTCAACAAATTATATATACTTACTTAAAGAAAAAAGAGAGTGAATAATCCGAGGGGGGTTGATTTTGTGAATGAAGAGTGGAGGATGGCAGCTACCACATGTGCTTAGTGAGATAATTTTAAATACCCATCTACCTTTTCAGTTTTCAGATTTGATGTGTCCCTCTAGGTAATTCCTGAAAATAAAAAGAGTATTTTAGGTAAGTAAAATTTGACGTAGCTTCATCCCTGCAACGCCTTCATATATTAAAGATGTTTTTGTGTAAGAGTTGTTTATTTTTACACAATTGGCCAATCAAAATCCCGTTAAAGCACTGTATCCTGAAATTTTGGGTTGTTGTAATTCAGGAAAAATCAGTCTAATGGTGAAGATTAAAAAGCAATTAATAATTTTAAAATATATTTTGTGGTGACAGAATATAAACTATTTCAATAGTAATCTCTTTCACCTAAAAAGTAAAATGAAACAACTGGACTATGGCCTGACCTCCTATATATTTCTATATGAATATGCAATTTAAAATTAAAAATTTTCAAAATGTGCCACCTAAATTTCAATATTTGTAAGTAATAAACATTGAAACAACTGGACTAAGCCTCAACCGTAAAATATTCCGGTCTACCACTTATAAGAGACAACTTATTATAACTTGTTATAACGCTGCAGGAAATTCCAACCCTGTATCAATTTATACAGGGTTTGTTCGGTTGCATCTTTAATCAATAAAGCTAATTTAATTCAGATTAAGAAAAAAATTGCATAAATACATCATAAAACTTTCAGTTTATTCATATCAAAATAGCAAATAGGTTCAGCTTAAAAACCGTGCAACCAAATATTATCTAAGTTTTAAGGGGAGAAAAAAGAAGCTAAAACTTAAAAGTTATAACCAAATAATCACACTACTCCACTTTCGTATTGTGTGAAAAAAAAGTGTTTTCTTTTGTACTGAGAAAAACTTAACAGCTACTATAACTTTGAAAAATACATAAAATATCCTATAGATTAATCTAAAAATAACATTATGTAAATTCAGCACCCCATTAATAATTTTTTAGCACTGGTTCCGCCTGTAATGGGGTTGATTACATGAAAATGTGGACAAACTTTTACAGAATAGACATATTATCAGTTAGGGGTACACAAAAGCATCAACACCAATGTTTGTTGTTCTAATTATTAGGTCGTACTCTAAGCTAATAATCAAATTGTGTTATATTAGTATGAATTGAAAATAGCTGGCTTGTTCATGCATGTCTACCTAATTATATCCAATCTAATGTCTGTTTTTAATAATTTTGATTGAGACGTGAAGAGAAGATATTAGGGATTAATTGAACTTACGAATTTGTCTGTTCAAATCACTGTTTACCAATTTTAAGCAACGGAAGCTGGATGCTGCGATTTTATAAATTATCTAATAAATAAATTATATATATAAACTACATTAAAATTATTAAGTTATATTAAGAAAATTTAACTAATTATAAAGATGATTATTTACTTTAAAATAAAGTACATTTAGTAATATTATAAATAATATTACTATACATAAAGTAACTAAACGTGACTTACTTTTTATTTTATGAGGTTATAAATAGTAATAAGAATTTTTTTTAGAGAAAATTTTCAGTACAAGTTTCGGAAGCGAAATCCTTATTAGAAATGCTTTTGCTGCTAAAGCAATTTCACATGTTAAAGAGAGTTTTATTGTAACTTTAAACTTCAAAATATACATATCTTGCCTTATAGCTTTCTTTTCCACGGCAACTTTCGCCGCTTTTTACTATTCAACATTGAAAACTTAAAATGGAAATGAATGAGCACAAATTTAAGTGCACGATGAGATCAGACTAGCTGTTAAATCTATGTTCATGTCATCAATAATGAAAGGCTGGTAAAAACTATTTTATTTTCACTAACATCATTAATATCAACATAATCTTTTTTTGCAATCTATGATTTTTTTTTAGTTCTTCAAAGAAAAAAAGAAGAAAAAGAAATCGAATAAGGTGGCAAGGAATGAGCCCTCTTATGAGATTATGAATCTTATATACTTAGGATGCAGTCAATTAATATCTCCCAAGATTATAATGCGAAAACAGAACATGTAGATGTACATAACCAAACAAAAACAAGAAAAATGACAATCATATGTACACAAAAAAAAGAAAAAAAAACACAAATTTTTTTAACTAGATTCTCGCACTCTTTAGATGTACACCCACAAGAGACCCATCTATCCATTGCAAAAATCCCTTATAAGGAGATCTACTCACAAAGTATCTTATTTATGTGACTCCTATGCACTCTCATACCTATAAATAAGCCCTAGACATATTTATCTAGCCACAAGAGTCTTTTAATTTTGGTGGGAAAATAATTCCTACTCAAATGCTAAGTTAAAGTATTACATTAATCTCCTTTAACCAAAATAGCATACAGTGATCCATCACCAACTTGAAGTCGTGATCCATTACCAAAGCTTGAAAGTGATTTTCAGCTTCTTTTAATTCCAAATTCACTCAAAGTGTTATGAGACTTCCCGACGTCAATTCCAACTTCAAAACTCCAAGTGCACTTGAATTTTGAGTTAATTTTCCAAGAAACCAAAACAAGCCCCGCCATAAAAAACCCATAACAACCATATGTCCAACGTCCATGACTCCACCTCGAATTAGATCCTCTTGCCATCACTTCCAAAACCAAGAGATGACCATCCCTTTTTACCAGGATATCTCGATGTCGATTTTGTTCCCACACAATCATCATGTGTCTATTAATTTGAACAATATGAATTTTTCAACAAATCTCACATCGAACCACCCGAAGGTCCATCGCGTAATCACGATTTTTGTCGCCATGATCACATTGTCACCCAAGGCTAACCAAGACATCAATTTACCTAGCCTCAACCTTCTCAATTAACAATAAACATCTTTGATGCCAACGTTAGACTTCACCCATTGGCGGACCGAAGGAAGTGGGTAGGGGGGCCAACCAATCCCCCATCCCCCTCTCCCTCAGATCTTGGAAATTTCAATGAAATTTATGTGTGAAATCCCCTTTATATGGCCCTCTAGAAAAAGATATTAGTCCTTTATATAACACATGAGCTCAAAGTCCCTTGCCAAAAAACCTTCATGACTTCAATGACCTTGCCACATGACTTCGATAGTATGCCAACCTCCTTGCCATTTCCATAACTTCGATACTTGTCATTAAACATGCGACTCCGACGATAATCTCAATTGTCTTACCACACCATCTCAATGGAGAAGAAAAAGAGTAAGAACATCTCTACCTACAGAAAAAATCTATTCGTAGCATTTATAATTATAGGGTCATTGCAACTTATAGATGATCCAAACTTGATCTTCACCGCCTTCAAGAACATCAACTCCATTCTTCAGAGCCTCCCCGTAAGTTTTACCTTAACTCCTAAAGAGAACCTTAGAAGCATTGCACCGGTCCAAAGAAAATATAGCTCTTTCTTAGATCTGGGTCGTGCTCCACTTCCTTAGTTCTTTTGGGTACACCTTGTATCCATCTTGAGTTTCACCATTTTTCTATTGCAAAATCCACTATTGACCACCTCGTGCCCTGTTTAGAATATCTTGGTGAGCACCACACATCAAAGATCTAAGTTTGCATATTTGCAAGTATCCGCACATCTTTATTTTTTTCAATGAAACAAGAAACTCACATCACCGAGTTCCATCCATGCTTGATCCATTAGTCTGTATGGCTATTATCCACAAAACCAGGACAATCAACCAACGCTCATGATACAACTTGTTGGTTGTATCACCAATCAAGCTGCAAACACAATTTTGATACTACTTGTTAGGGAATCAATCGATTTCTATTCATTTAGGGTACAACTAATTATTCCCTCCCAAGATCATAACATGGCGGAAGAACATGTAGATGTACATAGACAAACAAAAACAAGCAAAACCACATTCACAAGTGCATGAAGAAATAAAGAATACCACGATATTTTTTTAACAAGGTCTATCCACTCTCCAGTGTTACGTCCTTGACTATTTATTCCACCACAATAAGAGTACAATTACAATGAATAAATAAACCTCCACAAAATATTGCAAAAAATCCCATAATTCAATTCCGTATGAAACCACCTAGCATCTAAAGAATTTTAATCCGAGAGAATTTTTCTTACCCAAAAACGTCTTCATTGGAACAACTCACTACCTTACTATAATTTTTTACCATTCGTGAAAACTAGGAATTTCCCTTATGGTAGCCTTACTATATAACTATCTTCCATGAATAAGGGGATCGAGTATATGAGAGACCCCTCACATCACTGACCATGAGAACCCAAGAAAAACCCAACCTCTGTCACGATACGAATTCCCATAAATCCAAGTACGTGACCTGAAAGAAAAGAAAATATAATAGTTATTGCATAACAACATCCTGCCATAATACATATATGCACAACATAAATATCTAATACAACAACATCCTCATCATAATAATAGATGCATAATGCATGAATTAGGCAGCAATACCCTGCTGTAAATAAAGTATCTCATCGAGCTGTATGCTCGTACAAAACTAAAAATATGGTTCTAAACTAAACCTCATATCCAAACTCTGAGTACCACCAACTCTAATCCAACTCGCCTTTATCACTGCAACTCCTCCAGTATTATGCTTGCCCTTCTAGCAAGTCAGCACCAAGCTCCTACCTTATATCTCCATGTGAGTACATATACAAAAGAAAATATATATGAGCCAGATTCTAAACCAAATGATAAAGGGGAATCTACAAGTATAATCTACATGAATGTACTTGCAATGCACAGAAACCCCCTATACTCCCATCTCCAATGTATGCTAAAAGATTCTAAGTGATACTAAGGCATGTTCGCAACATACGGTAAAGCCTAGAAGTTCTTCCAAGACATACACATATGATAATGATATAAAATATGTATTAGTACTACTAATAATGCAATATTTTAATGCAATAATACTAAAGTACATCGGTTACTTAAAGTATACCAACTATCCCCAGTCCCAGTGTACCATGTATCGAATGACTAAAGTGGAATCACAAAGACATCTCATGCCTTCGACTACAATTGAGGCTCTCAGCCTAGGACAATCTTATACCCTCATCGAAATATTGAAATACCATCGTCTTACCACATATCAATGCTATGATACGCCACTCGCAGGGATGCAACTACAAGTAATTGAGTAGGTTTATCGAGCTTCCCTACGAATATATTACTAGTGCAGACACATCAGCCTCCTAGCATATCTCATAGTGTAGGTACATCGGGCCTCTGCATATCTCATCATGTAGGCACATCGGGCCTCTCGCATATCTCATCATATAGGCACACCGGGCATTTCGCATATCTCATTATATCCCGCACTCATAGTAACTTATGCCTATGGGTTTATCGATGGGCAACTCGTGTCACCAGGTCTAATAAAGGCAACTCATGCCACCAGGACAAACGAAGGCAACTCATGCCACCAGGCCTAATGAAAGCAACTCATGCCACTGGTCTATCCTGACTCAAAGCTGTCAGGCGCTTACCCCATAAGGTATTTGACTCAGAACTGTTAGACGCTCGCCCTGTAGGGTATCTGACTCAGAGCTGTCAGATGCTCGCTCTGTATGGCATCCTCTTCTGAATTCCTCGTAATATGCACTCTCAGTGCTATAAAGATATCTCTTCGTTAAAATATTCTTTTAGTCTAAAAAAAAATCAGGTATGAAGCTCCTTGAGTAAACAT
>MKEJ01061038.1:0-11634 GCA_001753735.1 Embelia ribes
AGGAAAGCGGGGCCCTCCGAGGGGTAGCTTTGAATGGCATTCGTGCTGAAGACGTCAGGGATGTTAAAATAATCAGAAAGCTTAAGAGGGGTGTCTGCGTCAATGTACGAGACCCTGTTAACAGCATATCGTTGTTTCCCGTTGATCAAAGGAGCTGAACTGGCAAGCACGAGTGATCGTGTGGTTGTGATATTTCCATAGTGGAATGAACCCTGAGGGTTGGGCCTAGCTGCATTAGCCGTCAAGTTCCACCTACAAGAACAAAATTGGAAATAACATTAGAATTAGTATGGTTGGTTAAACTTACAGTATTTATTCAAGGGTGAAATCTTAGGTTGCATATAACATTTTCATGATGATCATGAAGAAGACTTTTGTTCAGTAACGTTACCATTTTCTTACAAAAACAATTTCTAGTATCAATGAAAAGAGCTTCTTGCAATTTGTATAAGCCACCATTTACACATATCTTGTACTAAATCTACCATACGAAGCCAAATTTAGATTCAGAACCATAATCAAACACACCCATGCACCCTAACTTACACCACATTTGATTTCGTTTCCCATACAGAGTGCTTTAAAACCAATAATGAAGTTGAAAATAAGCAAAAACAACCTTTACTCTTCGTAACTACAAGAATGAAAAGAATACCTGAGAGATCTAGCTTGGTTTATGGACCATTCTATTTGAGTTGGTGGGCCAGAAGGAATGGGCCCCGATACCTATGATTGGGAATTAATATAGCGTAGCACTGCTGTAACTGTGAGTTCGGTCTTTGTAAAACGGGACGATGCAACCACGTAATAGTCTTTTGGCGGCTGATCAAGTGTAATGAGAGCAGACATTGACTGGCCGACGTGCAAGTCCAGGGAATCATACACATTCTGCATCACATGGGATCCTTCCACCTCGACTAGCTTCATTTTGTGGCCTTGGATCCTAAAGTTTAGGGAAGAAGAAAATCCCACATTTGATATCCTGAACATGTATGTTTTTCCTGGAATAGAAAATAATGGAACTTCTATTAAATAAAGGTAAATTAAGAAAAAAATTGTAAGTATATATATTGAATTACAAGACCTAACACTAACCTTGACCTCTGCTGTGCGAGGATTGAGTACGGCCATTAATTAGAATTCCATCGGGAGAGGGTAGAGATTTGCCCTAATCCATAATCTGTCTCAAGGCTTAAAAGAGCGAAGAAATATTGTTCCAAACAACGGGCATTTGATTGCAATTATATTCTGTGCAACTTGTAGCTATGCATTACATATAAGGTCGTATTTCTATATTGTAATCCTTACCTTATTGCTGGTCCTATACCAATCGTCCACGAGTAAAGTGAAATCCTGAGCTGGTTTTGGTTATGGAATGGGGACGACTGATCTGGCATACACGTTTAGTCCTCCAAATCCACCTGCGAACTTGTATGTGTGCATTGATGGGAAATATGAGTAGGTTCCGATTTGATCCTTGGTTTGGAACTTGTAAGTGAAGTTTGAGTTTGCTGGGATTGGGCAATCAGTCCCCAACATTCCATCTTGCCATGAGTTCTTCCTCTGCTTAATCCCATTCCTTAAATGCAAGAAAAATTGAACTTGTGAATAGATCGGTTTTAGTTCTTTAAACACGTCAAAAGAAAAAAAAAATCGCCAATCAACAATGAGAACAAAAATGTATATAAACAAGTTGAGTTGAGCGTGTGAAAATATTGATGCATAAACGGCTGAAGAAGATTTAACTATTTAGCCATTTTGCTTCGAGTTCTAGACACAACACCAATACCACCATAGCCAATATAGGCCTTGGATCTGAGATGGACAAAATATGGTAATTTCAAGTAACAAAATATTCAGATAATCATATACAGAACATATCCTGCATGTTGAACTTTTTTCTTAAAATTAGTATCTTGTTCAAAACAGATCCAACTATATAGGTGTCTATACAATTTTAGTACAAGATTGTCGATATGTGAATTATTTCCCAATTCAAAAAGAGTGTGCGGGAGTTCACTTACCATGTCAAGAGAAAGGGCTCGTCAAGCTTATTGATGACATTGATGATTTATTTGAAGCATTCAAAATTTGAAAATGAAATTTTCAAAAAGAAGTAAAAATGAAGAAAATGAAGTACTTACGAAGGAGCGATACTCAATTTTAATTAGTGAGGATGAAACTTCACTAATTTACGAAGTAAAGAAATATATGAAGTTTAATGAAGTTTTCGAAGTTATGAAGTATTTGAAGTTTTACGAAGTTTAAAGAAGTTTATGAAGTGAAGTTAAATTTGAAGTCATATTGCATTTATGGAATTCGAGTCATTTTCCATTTCTTTCCGGAACAAGTGTCAAAATTTCATGAGATAATTGAAGAAAGTAAGGAGAGGGGCTCAGTGTCCTACCGTGAAAGCCGGATAACCAATTCTCGTAAACACTTTACAAAGGTAGTGATTTGCGGAGGGTATACGAATGAACCTAATTACCAAATTCTCGTAAACATTCTATCAAGGGAGTGATTTGTCGAGGGTTCACGAAGGAACCTATTTTGAGAAAAGAAATTTTATCACTAGTCCCAATTTATTTTATTTTGAAGTGAAGTCTAGAAGTTGAAATTAAAGTCGAGGGCATATGCATTGTATTGAAGTTGCATTGCATTCATACATACATGTGGCATATTTAAACATTTAACACCACATAGTACCACATGTATCGTATTATTGCATAAACTGACTCGTGCATTTTATCTTTCTCCTTTATTGTATCATAATATTATTGTAGGTACAGAGAATAGCCAGAGGCATCATTAAGATGCCCTACGATGGATGTGCATATTTTTTAAGATAAGATGTATCTTATTTTGGTAGCGACCACATTCATGTATTTATTATTTGCCTAGATGTAATGTAGTTGATGTATTAGAAGTTGTATTAATATTGAAGTTTATGATGTTATGGTATTTGAAGAATTAGAAGTTGTACTTTTTGTATTGCACTTTGTTATAGCCTTTGAGTTTGTTCGGGCTAGAATAAAAGCGTAGTATACTCTTGTAATCTCATGGGATTTTTACGAAATTTTATTTCTTGAAGCATATAGCTTATTAATGTTGTAAACTTGGTGTTTACCTATAAATTGATATAAAAGCCATATGCAGGCTATTATGATTTATAACGCACTCTTATGAAGGATCAATGTATATTGTATAAGGTGAAGTAGAAGGAAGCCAAGTAGAAGTATATTCCCAGTTTTATTTTCTTTCTTCAAAATTCTATTATTTTTCATTTCCCTTTCTTTAAAAAGGAAATAGGATCTTGACCCTGGATTTGCTGAAATTCGGGGTGCGACAGGTTAGTATCAGAGCTTAACTGGATTCGATAAATCTTGGTGACTTGAGGGTAAGAAGGGATGAGAGAGTAGGCTCAATTGTTTGTTTGTAATTGTTTGCCTAGAAGTATAGAAGTACTTGGAAGTATTGTATGAGTAATATGTACTAGTGTAGCCGAAGATCATAGAAGTAATAGTTGAAGTATGAAGATTTATATTTATAGAAGTTATGAAGATTTATTTTACAAATTGTAGCGTAGAATAAAGGCATTTGTTTATATAAAAACTTATGTCTTTCTTTATGTTGTTAATTATGAAGTGAAGAAAAGAGAAGAAATGGCTAGAGGAAAAACACGGGAACGAGGTAGTAGTAGTGGACGATAAGGCGGTAGAGGATGCGGGGCTGGCATACGAGGTGGCCATGTTGAGGGCCGAGGTATCGAAGAAACGAAAATGAGGAATACTCAGGTTAGAGAAGACGAGATCCGGGAAGTTAAGGGCACTCCCGAATTGGAAGAGGGTAGGGGGGCGAGCTTGGGGGGATATGAGGAAGAGATTTCAAATACTCGACCTCATGGAAACCGCAAGCTCAAACAGACATCGGAAGAGTCCAAGTAGATGATACAAGCTTGATGAGAGCCATGGAGGAAATGATGTGCAACTTGGAGTAAGTTACAAGGACGGGGAGTGTGCCGAGTACCAAAACGGGGGTCTCAAATGCTCAGATGCATTTTAGGCAAATCAATCCGCTTACTTTCATTGGAGAAGAGAGGTCGATCATGGCGGAACAATGGCTACTGCGAGTGGAACGTATTTTCCACGTGTTCCACATGGATGATGATGACTTGAGGATGGCGGTGGCACCATTCTTCTTATCTGGAGAAGCTGGCGAGTAGTGGAAAGGCTATGAGGAGATATATGGCCATGAGAATATTACATAGGCGGTATTCCAAAGTGCATTTCTGAACAAGTTCTTCTCTGCTACCTTTGGTCCAGAAGAATATAACAGTGGTGCAATATCGGAGGCAATTTACGAGCCTATCCTGTTACGTACCACCGAGGAGCTATGTGTGGACAAGTTTGAGGATGGACTTCGTCATGCTATAAAGAGCATAGTTGTTTCAGCACTTCATAAGACTTATGAGGATTGTGTAATTACGGCTATAAAGGTGGAGGCGAGTCTAGTAGAGAGATAATAGGTTCTTAATGCTCGTCCTCATAAGCCTCAGGGGCAGTCTTCTGATTCCCATTCCATCCAGGATTCGGGTGTGATTATGGGTGGTCGCAATGGTGGCGGAGGTGACAGAAGTGTGGGTTGAAGTTTAAGTTTGCATGCTGAGGGTAGAAGTGGTAGGAATAGACCCCAAAATGCACAGTTTTCCTCTTGGTGTAGTGGGCACACTCAACCTGCACGCACTTCTGCCTTTAGCACACCGATTCAGGGATCGGGGTGTTTAACTTGTGGCCAGTAGGGTCACTTGGCTCGCGATTGCTCTTGCCTTCCAGTTTGTCGCACGTGTGGTTTAGAGGGGTACATGTAGATTTTATGCCTCTTAGAAGTTTGTAGAAGATGTGGTGATAGGGGACATATGCAGGGGCGTTGTCCCGAAGGTTTCATAATATCGAGTAGTTCTCGAGGAGTTGCTCCATTTTTTATCCCATCTGAGGTGGCGACGAGGAGGCTGAATGTACCTGAATCTACTTCTTCTCGTCAGGGAGAGGGATCTTTTCGCTGGGGCGGTAGTGGTTATCGTATAGAATATCAGCAGGGTCAGACTTCTCAGGCTCGTGCGTATACTTTGCCGCAAGCTTCGGAGATTACATAGCCTTCAGTGGTGCGAGGTATTCTTCTACTCCTTGTTACTTAGGTGCACGTATTATTTGACACGAGTACCTTATGCTCTTTCATATATGCACATTTTGCACGCATGTTAAAGTTATCAGTAGAACGGTTGGATACCTCTATATATGTAGATACCCTAGGGAAGAATATTTTCCATTTTAGTGAAGTATGTAGAAAGTGTGAATTGGTAATAGAAGATCACATATTCAAGTATGACTTCGTAGTATTTGAAATGTTTGGGTTTGATATCGTTATCGGTATTGATTGGTTATCCCACTTTTAGGTTGTTATCGATTGCGAGAAACGTAGAGTATCGATAACAATATATATAAGAGTTTGAATCTATAATCAGGGAGAATGTGAAGTTTCTCTTTCTTATTCGCACAAGGCGCAAGCTAGTTTGGCATATATGCTAGCTAGCATTTCAATCTCTGAAGTATTAGTTTTAGGATTGGAGTCAATCTCCGTTGTGTGGGAATTCGTAGATGTTTTTCCTGAATATTTGAGTGGTCTTCCTCCCGAGAGGGAAATAGAATTCTCTATCGATTTGACTCCTGGCACTAAGCCGATAGCCATAGCACTGTATCGATTGATCCCAACAGAACTAGATGAGCTAAGAATCCAAATCGATAATCTGAAGCTGTAGGGTTTCATTCAAGATAGCACTTCTCTGTGGGGTATTCCAGCATTGTTTGTGCCAAAGAAGGATGGCACAATGAGGATGTGCATAGATTATTGGAAGTTGAACCGAGTGATCGTGAAGAATAAATATCCACTAACAATCGATTACTTGTTCGATCAATTGTGGGGTTCCAAATTCTTTTCAAAAATTGACCTTCGATCCGGTTATCATTAATTTCGCGTTCAAAAGGAAGATATACCGAAAACTACTTTCTATACTTGATATGGGCACTTCGAGTACTTAGTGATATCGTTCGGATTGATGAATGCTCCAGTAGCTTTTATGGATTTGATTAGTAGGATCTTTTATCCTTTTCTTGATCGATTCATCATGGTATTTATTGACGATAAAGCATTTGAGAGTGGTTCTATCTACTCTTTGGGAACATAGATTCTATGTGAAGTTTCTGAAGTGTGAATTTTGGTTAAAGTAAGTTCATTTTCTGGGGCATTTTTTTTCCGAAGTGGGGTTTCGGTCAATCCTTCGAAGATAGAAGCGGTTACTAATTGGGAAAGACCGAAGTTGGAATTCTAAATTTAGAGTTTCTTGGGTCTTGCGGGATACTATAGTCGATTCGTGTGTGACTTTTCGAGATTGGCTGCTTCGATGACTCGATTGACTCATAAAGGGGTGAAGTTTGAGTGAGACTCGAAATGTGAAGAGGCTTTTCTGAGGTTGAAGGATTTGTTGACTTCAGCTCCAATATTGATTATTCCAGAGTATGGTCTTGGGTATAAAGTATATTGCGACTCATCAAAGGAAGGTATGAGATGCGTATTGATGCAAATCGGGAAGGTAGTAGCTTACGCGTTGAGGTAGTTAAAAGTCCACAAGAAGAATTATTTGATGCATGACCTTGAACTTGACATGGATGTGTTCACATTGAATTATTGATAACACTATCTTTATGACGATAAATTCGAAGTTTTCTTGGACCATAAATCCTTGAATTATGTTTTTACTCAACGCGATTTGAATAAGCATCAAAGAAGGTGGATGGAGTACTTGGATCAATATGACTTTGATTTAAAGTATCATTTGGGGAAGGTTGATGTGGTAGCGGATGCATTGAGTCGTAAGACTCGGTGTACTCTTGCTTTTCTTGCTATGAACGAGTGGGAGATTCTAAGCATATTGAATGAGTTTGGCTTAGAAGTAGTTGAAATGGAAAATAGAAGTGCAATGTTGTTTATGGTTGAGGTCCAACTAACCTTGATCACTCATATGGTAAAAGCACAGAAAGTAGACGAAGAATCCGTTGCATATCGCGTTCGTATCCTATTCAAGCATGGTCTTAATAAGTGTACGATTTCTGACAATGACGGATTGCATTTATAAAGTTGTCTTTTCATTCCAAGTCTGATTCAGGATGAGGTTCTACGAGAGTCTCATTATTCCTATTTGGCAGTTCATCCGGGTGACATGAAGATGTATCATGACATGTCTCGTCATTTTTGGTGGCTTGGTATGAAGAAGGATGTAGCAGAATTCGTTTCATGGTGTTTGACGTGCCATCAAATGAAGGTTGAGCATAAGCGTCTTGGTGGATTATAGCAGCCGTTGCCCATTCCAGAGTGGAAGTGGGAACGCATTATGATGGACTTTGTGTGGGGTACCGAAGTCGAGAAGGCGGTGTGATGTAATATGGGTGATTATGGACCGTTTGACGAAGTCTGCTAACTTCATACCGATGCATACTACCGACTCTATTGAGAAGTTTTGTTGGATGTACATTGATAACATCATTCACTTGTACGGGGCACCAGAGTCGATCATGTCGGATCGAGATCCTCGTTTCGTTTTACGATTTTGGTCAAGTTTTCAGAGGGTTTTAGGAACTAACTTTTCGATGAGTACCGCATTTAATTCACAGATGGATGGACAATCTAAGTGGATGATTCAGACTCTCACGGACATGCTTCGAGCATGTGTCCTAGATTTCGGAGGCGGATGGGAAGAATATGTGAGTTTGATAGAGTTCACATATAATAATGGCTATCATTCAAGTATAGAGATGGCTCCATTCGAAGCTTTATACAGGCATTCGTGTCTTTCCCCTATTTGTTGGGTGGAAGTCATCGATGGTGCATTACTTGAATTTGAAATAGTACAAGAAACGACTCGGAATGTCCAAATGATCAAATAGACGTTGGAAATGGTGCAAAATCATTTCAAGAACTATTTAGACGTGAAGAGACATTTATTATCATTCGAAATAGGAGAACATATATTCTTAAAGGTATTTCCGAAGAACGGGATCATGAGTTTGGAAAAAAAGGGAAGTTATCGCCGAGGTATATCACTCCTTTCTTGATTCTTAAAGCCGTTGGAGAAGTGACTTATAGGCTTTGCGTTACCGCCACAATTATTGAGTGCACTTCCCATATTCTATGTTTCTATGCTAAGAAAGTATATTTGGAATCCTTCATATGTGGTGAACTTTGATAATTTATGCTTAAAAGAAGACATGTCTTATGCGGTGAAGCCGATTCACATTCTTGACTCAAAAAAGCAAATGTTTAAAAGGAAGAATATTTAGGTAGTGAAAGAAGCATGGCAAAGTGGTTCCCATGAAGAGTTGATTTGGGAGAGTGAAGATAAGATGCAAGAGAAGTTTCCGAACCAATTCGAAAATTTCAGTACGTATCTATTTTATTGAAGTACATGCGAATTTTGGGAACGGAATTTCCTAAGTGGGGGAGGACGTAATGTCCCGGAAATTCCAGATAAATTTTTCGCATTTATAATAATATTATAGAAGCATATAATATTATTATTGCATTATTGAAAACGGAGGTGCATTAAGCGTTGGAGGATAAACTATAAAGTGTACGAAGTACATACGAGATATAGAAGTATTATCGATGGAAGTATATGAGGATATTACGTGATTTTAAAAGTATTGTAGTAAGTAGAGATATCATATTAATTTAGAACATATCGTGAAGTTGAAGTTTAATATAGTTATTGAAGTAAAATAAGGAACTGAGACCTTACGGAAATTTGTATGAAAGTGGAAGTATTTTATTTTGGCTCTCAAATATGTATTTTAAGTGTCTAGCATGAGTGGAATGAAGTTTGAAATCAAATGATGAAATTTGAAGACGATTAAAGTAATTTTCTCAGTTTTGGAATTGAGCTAAGTTAGTGGCAAGGAGCTGTTCGAATGGTACTTGGAGCCATTCAAACGGCAAAGCCATTCGAACGGTAAGATCGGGTTGTTCGAATGGTATGGTCAGGACAGAACAGAAAGCTTAAAATCAGACTTTAAGCAGTGGAGAACCCCTTATTTTTACCTAGCAAACACAGTGGAGAGGGGGAGAGAGTGAGCCACAAAATATTTGGAGAAGAAGGACTTGAATCATCTAGCTCCCGGACCTAAATTGCAATCTAAGGGTAGATTCTTGTTCCTCATGATATAGAGATCATTTTGAGGTAAGGTACGACTTCTATCTTACTCGTTCATTATATCTAGGGTTCCGTACCTAGTTGGCACGTGAAATTAAAGTTGATTGTCTTCGTCTATATGATATGTAGATCATATTTGAATATAGCTTCGAGGTGATTTGAAAGCATTTGATAGATCATTTCCAAGGAGGAAAAAGAAAGAAAAATTGAGACTTTTTGAAGATTAATTCCTAGAAGTTAATTAAAGTCGTTGTGTGTACAAATAGTAGAACAATAATATACGCGTGAGTTTATATGTGTACCTTATGTGTAAATTTATGAAGTTAGGGTTTGAAGTCGTATGAAGTTAATTGAAGTCATATGAAGTTGAATTGTAGTTGTATAAAGCTATTTGAAGATGAATGGTAATTGTTTGAAGTTAAAGTATGATATATAGTATGAAGTATGGTATGAAGTAAATAGAGACAAATGAGTTAATTGCTTGAATTAAATGTATGAAGTACGAAGTAGGATTCATGAAGAAAAATAGAGATGTATGACTAATGGCTTGAAGTTTATTATATGAAGCATGAAGTGAATTTTGAAGTTGCATGAATTATTTAGTCATACGAATTGGCATTTAACTTGTCGAAATGGCATATACATAATTTGAAGCAAATGATATTTTTGTCAGGCATAAAGTTGCATTTGATTTATTTGAAGCATTCGAAGTTTGAAAATGAAATTTTCAAAAAGAAATAAAAATGAATAAAATGAAGTATTTACGAATAAGCGATGCTCAATTTTAATTAGTGAGGACGAAACTTCACTAATTTACAAAGTAACGAAATATATGAAGTTTAATAAAGCTTTTGAAGTTATGAAATATTTGAAATTTTATGAAGTTTAAAGAAGTTTATGAAGTTAATTTAAATTTGAAGTCATATTGCATTTATGGAATTCGAGTCATTTTCCATTTCTTTCCGGGACAAGTGTCAAAATTTCATAAGGTAATTGAAGAAAGTAAGGAGAGGGTTTGGTGTCCTACCGTGAAAGCCGGATAACCAATTCTCGTAAACACTCTACGAAGGGAGTGATTTGCGAAGAGTTTATGAAGTAACCTAATTACTAAATTCTCGTAAACATTCCATGAAGGGAGTAATTTGCCGAGGGTTCATGAAAGAACCTATTTTGAAGAAAAGAAATTTTAACACTAGTCCCAATTTATTTTATTTTGAAGTGGAATCTAGAAGTCGAAATTGAAGTTGAGGGCATATGAATTGCATTGAAGTTGCATTGCATTCATACATACATGTGGTATATTCACACATTTAGCACCGCATAGCATCACATGTATCGTATTATTGCGTAAACCTACTTGTGCATTTTCTCTTTTTTCCTCTATTGTATCGTAATGTTATTGTAGGTGAGGAGGATAGCCAGAGGCATCATTGAGATGTCATATGATGGATGTACATATTTTGAAAATATGATGTATCTTATTTTGGCAACATTCATAAATTTATTATTAGCCTAGATGTAATGTAGTTGATGTATTAGGAGTTGTATTAATATTGAAGTTTATGATGTTGTAGTATTTGAAGAATTAGAAGTTGTACATTTTGTATTATACTTTGTTGTAGCCTGAAGTTGTAGCCTTTGAGTTAGTTTGGGCTAGAACAAAAATATAATATACTCTTATAATCTCATTAGGTGTTTACGAAAATTTATTTATTAAAGCATGTAGCTTATTGATATTGTAAACTTGGCATTCACCTATAAATTAATATAAAAGTTGTATGCAGGCTATTTATGGGTTAGGGCACACTCTGATAAAGGGTGAATGTATATTGTATAATCTGAAGTAGAAGGAAGCGAAATAGAATTATATTTCCTGTTTTATTTTCTTTCTTCAAAATTATATTATTTTTCATTTCCTTTTTTTTAAAAAGGAAATAAGATCGCGACCCTGAATTTGCAAAAATTCTGAGTGTGACATTTTGTCACTTTTTTTGTCTTCCTATTTGGATTTTGATAAAATTATTAATTTAATTATTTTTCGACAATCTGTAAAGGGTTAATTTCAATTTTCATCCCTAAACTATATGTGCATTTCCATTTTTAGGAATTGGGACAAAATTTGATAAATGATTGAAGTACAGGGACGAAAAGTGAATAGAATAGATTTATGGGGATAAAAATGAACATGCGCACATAGTTTGGGGACGGAAAGTAAAATTATCCCAATTGTAAATGGTCCACGGTGCAGAGTAGCTGGATAGTTTATTTTCGGCATAAAAATTTGTAATTAAGATTAAATAAAAAAAATTTATTTAATTTTATTTGAGAATTCCTACTTTTAATCTTAATGAGGTGACGTAGGACGTAGCTCGGCT
>MKEJ01061040.1:0-11210 GCA_001753735.1 Embelia ribes
AAACAATTTCTAGTATCAATGAAAGGAGCTTCTTGCAAGTTGTATAAGCCACCCTTTACACATACAAAGCCAAATTTAGATTCAAAACCATAATCAAACACACCCATGCACCCTAACTTACGCCACATTTGATTTCGTTCACCATACTAAGCACTTTAAAACCAATAATGCAAATTGAAAATAAGCAAAAACAACCTTAACTCTTCGTAACTACGAGAATGAAAATAATACCTGAGAGATCTAGCTTGGTTTATGGACCATTCTATTTGAGTTGGTGGGCCAGAAGGAATGGGCCCCGATACCTATGATTGGGAATTAATATAGCGTAGCACTGCTGTAACTGTGAGTTCGGTCTTTGTAAAACGGGACGATGCAACCACGTAATAGTCTTTTGGCGGCTGATCAAGTGTAATGAGAGCAGACATTGACTGGCCGACGTGCAAGTCCAGGGAATCATACACGTTCTGCATCACATGGGATCCTTCCACCTCGACTAGCTTCATTTTGTGGCCTTGGATCCTAAAGTTTAGGGAAGAAGAAAATCCCACATTTGATATACTGAACATGTATGTTTTTCCTGGAATAGAAAATAATGGAACTTCTATTAAATAAAGGTAAATTAAGAAAAAAATTGTAAGTATATATATTGAATTACAAGACCTAACACTAACCTTGACCTCTGCTGTGCGAGGATTGAGTACGGCCATTAATTAGAATTCCATCGGGAGAGGGTATAGATTTGCCCGAATCCATAATCTGTCTCAAGGCCTAAAAGAGCAAAGAAATATTGTTTAAAACAACGAGCATTTGATTACAATTATATTCTGTGCAACTTGTAGCTATGCATTACATATAAGGTCGTATTTCTATATTGTAATCCTTACCTTATTGCTGGTCTTATACCAGTCGCCCACCAGTAAAGTGAAATCCTGAGCTGGTTTTGGTTATGGAATGGGGACGACTGATCTGGCATACACGTTTAGTCCTCCAAATCCACCTGCGAACTTGTACGTGTGCATTGATGGGAAATACGAGTAGGTTCCGATTTGATCCTTGGTTTGGAACTTGTAAGTGAAGTTTGAGTTTGCTGGGATTGGGCAATCAGTCCCCAACATTCCATCTTGCCACGAGTTCTTCCTCTGCTTAATCCCATTCCTTAAATGCAAGAAAAATGGAACTTGTGAATAGATCGGCGTTAGTTCTTTAAACACGTCAAAAGAAAAAAAAAATCGCCAATCAACAATGAGAACAAAAATGTATATAAACAAGTTGAGTTGAGCGTGTGAAAATATTGAAACATAAACGGCTGAAGAAGATTTAACTATTTAGCCATTTTGCTTCGAGTTCTAGACACAACACCAATACCACCATAGCCAATATAGGCCTTGGATCTGAGATGGACAAAATATGGTAATTTCAAGTAACAAAATATTCAGATAATCATATACAGAACATATCCTGCATGTTGAACTTTTTTCTTAAAATTAGTATCTTGTTCAAAACAGATCCAACTATATAGGTGTCTATACAATTTTAGTACAAGATTGTCGATATGTGAATTATTTCCCAATTCAAAAAGAGTGTGCGGGAGTTCACTTACCATGTCAAGAGAAAGGGCTCGTCAAGCTTATTGATGACATTGATGATTTATTTGAAGCATTCAAAATTTGAAAATGAAATTTTCAAAAAGAAGTAAAAATGAAGAAAATGAAGTACTTACGAAGGAGCGATACTCAATTTTAATTAGTGAGGATGAAACTTCACTAATTTACGAAGTAAAGAAATATATGAAGTTTAATGAAGTTTTCGAAGTTATGAAGTATTTGAAGTTTTACGAAGTTTAAAGAAGTTTATGAAGTGAAGTTAAATTTGAAGTCATATTGCATTTATGGAATTCGAGTCATTTTCCATTTCTTTCCGGAACAAGTGTCAAAATTTCATGAGATAATTGAAGAAAGTAAGGAGAGGGGCTCAGTGTCCTACCGTGAAAGCCGGATAACCAATTCTCGTAAACACTTTACAAAGGTAGTGATTTGCGGAGGGTATACGAATGAACCTAATTACCAAATTCTCGTAAACATTCTATCAAGGGAGTGATTTGTCGAGGGTTCACGAAGGAACCTATTTTGAGAAAAGAAATTTTATCACTAGTCCCAATTTATTTTATTTTGAAGTGAAGTCTAGAAGTTGAAATTAAAGTCGAGGGCATATGCATTGTATTGAAGTTGCATTGCATTCATACATACATGTGGCATATTTAAACATTTAACACCACATAGTACCACATGTATCGTATTATTGCATAAACTGACTCGTGCATTTTATCTTTCTCCTTTATTGTATCATAATATTATTGTAGGTACAGAGAATAGCCAGAGGCATCATTAAGATGCCCTACGATGGATGTGCATATTTTTTAAGATAAGATGTATCTTATTTTGGTAGCGACCACATTCATGTATTTATTATTTGCCTAGATGTAATGTAGTTGATGTATTAGAAGTTGTATTAATATTGAAGTTTATGATGTTATGGTATTTGAAGAATTAGAAGTTGTACTTTTTGTATTGCACTTTGTTATAGCCTTTGAGTTTGTTCGGGCTAGAATAAAAGCGTAGTATACTCTTGTAATCTCATGGGATTTTTACGAAATTTTATTTCTTGAAGCATATAGCTTATTAATGTTGTAAACTTGGTGTTTACCTATAAATTGATATAAAAGCCATATGCAGGCTATTATGATTTATAACGCACTCTTATGAAGGATCAATGTATATTGTATAAGGTGAAGTAGAAGGAAGCCAAGTAGAAGTATATTCCCAGTTTTATTTTCTTTCTTCAAAATTCTATTATTTTTCATTTCCCTTTCTTTAAAAAGGAAATAGGATCTTGACCCTGGATTTGCTGAAATTCGGGGTGCGACAGGTTAGTATCAGAGCTTAACTGGATTCGATAAATCTTGGTGACTTGAGGGTAAGAAGGGATGAGAGAGTAGGCTCAATTGTTTGTTTGTAATTGTTTGCCTAGAAGTATAGAAGTACTTGGAAGTATTGTATGAGTAATATGTACTAGTGTAGCCGAAGATCATAGAAGTAATAGTTGAAGTATGAAGATTTATATTTATAGAAGTTATGAAGATTTATTTTACAAATTGTAGCGTAGAATAAAGGCATTTGTTTATATAAAAACTTATGTCTTTCTTTATGTTGTTAATTATGAAGTGAAGAAAAGAGAAGAAATGGCTAGAGGAAAAACACGGGAACGAGGTAGTAGTAGTGGACGATAAGGCGGTAGAGGATGCGGGGCTGGCATACGAGGTGGCCATGTTGAGGGCCGAGGTATCGAAGAAACGAAAATGAGGAATACTCAGGTTAGAGAAGACGAGATCCGGGAAGTTAAGGGCACTCCCGAATTGGAAGAGGGTAGGGGGGCGAGCTTGGGGGGATATGAGGAAGAGATTTCAAATACTCGACCTCATGGAAACCGCAAGCTCAAACAGACATCGGAAGAGTCCAAGTAGATGATACAAGCTTGATGAGAGCCATGGAGGAAATGATGTGCAACTTGGAGTAAGTTACAAGGACGGGGAGTGTGCCGAGTACCAAAACGGGGGTCTCAAATGCTCAGATGCATTTTAGGCAAATCAATCCGCTTACTTTCATTGGAGAAGAGAGGTCGATCATGGCGGAACAATGGCTACTGCGAGTGGAACGTATTTTCCACGTGTTCCACATGGATGATGATGACTTGAGGATGGCGGTGGCACCATTCTTCTTATCTGGAGAAGCTGGCGAGTAGTGGAAAGGCTATGAGGAGATATATGGCCATGAGAATATTACATAGGCGGTATTCCAAAGTGCATTTCTGAACAAGTTCTTCTCTGCTACCTTTGGTCCAGAAGAATATAACAGTGGTGCAATATCGGAGGCAATTTACGAGCCTATCCTGTTACGTACCACCGAGGAGCTATGTGTGGACAAGTTTGAGGATGGACTTCGTCATGCTATAAAGAGCATAGTTGTTTCAGCACTTCATAAGACTTATGAGGATTGTGTAATTACGGCTATAAAGGTGGAGGCGAGTCTAGTAGAGAGATAATAGGTTCTTAATGCTCGTCCTCATAAGCCTCAGGGGCAGTCTTCTGATTCCCATTCCATCCAGGATTCGGGTGTGATTATGGGTGGTCGCAATGGTGGCGGAGGTGACAGAAGTGTGGGTTGAAGTTTAAGTTTGCATGCTGAGGGTAGAAGTGGTAGGAATAGACCCCAAAATGCACAGTTTTCCTCTTGGTGTAGTGGGCACACTCAACCTGCACGCACTTCTGCCTTTAGCACACCGATTCAGGGATCGGGGTGTTTAACTTGTGGCCAGTAGGGTCACTTGGCTCGCGATTGCTCTTGCCTTCCAGTTTGTCGCACGTGTGGTTTAGAGGGGTACATGTAGATTTTATGCCTCTTAGAAGTTTGTAGAAGATGTGGTGATAGGGGACATATGCAGGGGCGTTGTCCCGAAGGTTTCATAATATCGAGTAGTTCTCGAGGAGTTGCTCCATTTTTTATCCCATCTGAGGTGGCGACGAGGAGGCTGAATGTACCTGAATCTACTTCTTCTCGTCAGGGAGAGGGATCTTTTCGCTGGGGCGGTAGTGGTTATCGTATAGAATATCAGCAGGGTCAGACTTCTCAGGCTCGTGCGTATACTTTGCCGCAAGCTTCGGAGATTACATAGCCTTCAGTGGTGCGAGGTATTCTTCTACTCCTTGTTACTTAGGTGCACGTATTATTTGACACGAGTACCTTATGCTCTTTCATATATGCACATTTTGCACGCATGTTAAAGTTATCAGTAGAACGGTTGGATACCTCTATATATGTAGATACCCTAGGGAAGAATATTTTCCATTTTAGTGAAGTATGTAGAAAGTGTGAATTGGTAATAGAAGATCACATATTCAAGTATGACTTCGTAGTATTTGAAATGTTTGGGTTTGATATCGTTATCGGTATTGATTGGTTATCCCACTTTTAGGTTGTTATCGATTGCGAGAAACGTAGAGTATCGATAACAATATATATAAGAGTTTGAATCTATAATCAGGGAGAATGTGAAGTTTCTCTTTCTTATTCGCACAAGGCGCAAGCTAGTTTGGCATATATGCTAGCTAGCATTTCAATCTCTGAAGTATTAGTTTTAGGATTGGAGTCAATCTCCGTTGTGTGGGAATTCGTAGATGTTTTTCCTGAATATTTGAGTGGTCTTCCTCCCGAGAGGGAAATAGAATTCTCTATCGATTTGACTCCTGGCACTAAGCCGATAGCCATAGCACTGTATCGATTGATCCCAACAGAACTAGATGAGCTAAGAATCCAAATCGATAATCTGAAGCTGTAGGGTTTCATTCAAGATAGCACTTCTCTGTGGGGTATTCCAGCATTGTTTGTGCCAAAGAAGGATGGCACAATGAGGATGTGCATAGATTATTGGAAGTTGAACCGAGTGATCGTGAAGAATAAATATCCACTAACAATCGATTACTTGTTCGATCAATTGTGGGGTTCCAAATTCTTTTCAAAAATTGACCTTCGATCCGGTTATCATTAATTTCGCGTTCAAAAGGAAGATATACCGAAAACTACTTTCTATACTTGATATGGGCACTTCGAGTACTTAGTGATATCGTTCGGATTGATGAATGCTCCAGTAGCTTTTATGGATTTGATTAGTAGGATCTTTTATCCTTTTCTTGATCGATTCATCATGGTATTTATTGACGATAAAGCATTTGAGAGTGGTTCTATCTACTCTTTGGGAACATAGATTCTATGTGAAGTTTCTGAAGTGTGAATTTTGGTTAAAGTAAGTTCATTTTCTGGGGCATTTTTTTTCCGAAGTGGGGTTTCGGTCAATCCTTCGAAGATAGAAGCGGTTACTAATTGGGAAAGACCGAAGTTGGAATTCTAAATTTAGAGTTTCTTGGGTCTTGCGGGATACTATAGTCGATTCGTGTGTGACTTTTCGAGATTGGCTGCTTCGATGACTCGATTGACTCATAAAGGGGTGAAGTTTGAGTGAGACTCGAAATGTGAAGAGGCTTTTCTGAGGTTGAAGGATTTGTTGACTTCAGCTCCAATATTGATTATTCCAGAGTATGGTCTTGGGTATAAAGTATATTGCGACTCATCAAAGGAAGGTATGAGATGCGTATTGATGCAAATCGGGAAGGTAGTAGCTTACGCGTTGAGGTAGTTAAAAGTCCACAAGAAGAATTATTTGATGCATGACCTTGAACTTGACATGGATGTGTTCACATTGAATTATTGATAACACTATCTTTATGACGATAAATTCGAAGTTTTCTTGGACCATAAATCCTTGAATTATGTTTTTACTCAACGCGATTTGAATAAGCATCAAAGAAGGTGGATGGAGTACTTGGATCAATATGACTTTGATTTAAAGTATCATTTGGGGAAGGTTGATGTGGTAGCGGATGCATTGAGTCGTAAGACTCGGTGTACTCTTGCTTTTCTTGCTATGAACGAGTGGGAGATTCTAAGCATATTGAATGAGTTTGGCTTAGAAGTAGTTGAAATGGAAAATAGAAGTGCAATGTTGTTTATGGTTGAGGTCCAACTAACCTTGATCACTCATATGGTAAAAGCACAGAAAGTAGACGAAGAATCCGTTGCATATCGCGTTCGTATCCTATTCAAGCATGGTCTTAATAAGTGTACGATTTCTGACAATGACGGATTGCATTTATAAAGTTGTCTTTTCATTCCAAGTCTGATTCAGGATGAGGTTCTACGAGAGTCTCATTATTCCTATTTGGCAGTTCATCCGGGTGACATGAAGATGTATCATGACATGTCTCGTCATTTTTGGTGGCTTGGTATGAAGAAGGATGTAGCAGAATTCGTTTCATGGTGTTTGACGTGCCATCAAATGAAGGTTGAGCATAAGCGTCTTGGTGGATTATAGCAGCCGTTGCCCATTCCAGAGTGGAAGTGGGAACGCATTATGATGGACTTTGTGTGGGGTACCGAAGTCGAGAAGGCGGTGTGATGTAATATGGGTGATTATGGACCGTTTGACGAAGTCTGCTAACTTCATACCGATGCATACTACCGACTCTATTGAGAAGTTTTGTTGGATGTACATTGATAACATCATTCACTTGTACGGGGCACCAGAGTCGATCATGTCGGATCGAGATCCTCGTTTCGTTTTACGATTTTGGTCAAGTTTTCAGAGGGTTTTAGGAACTAACTTTTCGATGAGTACCGCATTTAATTCACAGATGGATGGACAATCTAAGTGGATGATTCAGACTCTCACGGACATGCTTCGAGCATGTGTCCTAGATTTCGGAGGCGGATGGGAAGAATATGTGAGTTTGATAGAGTTCACATATAATAATGGCTATCATTCAAGTATAGAGATGGCTCCATTCGAAGCTTTATACAGGCATTCGTGTCTTTCCCCTATTTGTTGGGTGGAAGTCATCGATGGTGCATTACTTGAATTTGAAATAGTACAAGAAACGACTCGGAATGTCCAAATGATCAAATAGACGTTGGAAATGGTGCAAAATCATTTCAAGAACTATTTAGACGTGAAGAGACATTTATTATCATTCGAAATAGGAGAACATATATTCTTAAAGGTATTTCCGAAGAACGGGATCATGAGTTTGGAAAAAAAGGGAAGTTATCGCCGAGGTATATCACTCCTTTCTTGATTCTTAAAGCCGTTGGAGAAGTGACTTATAGGCTTTGCGTTACCGCCACAATTATTGAGTGCACTTCCCATATTCTATGTTTCTATGCTAAGAAAGTATATTTGGAATCCTTCATATGTGGTGAACTTTGATAATTTATGCTTAAAAGAAGACATGTCTTATGCGGTGAAGCCGATTCACATTCTTGACTCAAAAAAGCAAATGTTTAAAAGGAAGAATATTTAGGTAGTGAAAGAAGCATGGCAAAGTGGTTCCCATGAAGAGTTGATTTGGGAGAGTGAAGATAAGATGCAAGAGAAGTTTCCGAACCAATTCGAAAATTTCAGTACGTATCTATTTTATTGAAGTACATGCGAATTTTGGGAACGGAATTTCCTAAGTGGGGGAGGACGTAATGTCCCGGAAATTCCAGATAAATTTTTCGCATTTATAATAATATTATAGAAGCATATAATATTATTATTGCATTATTGAAAACGGAGGTGCATTAAGCGTTGGAGGATAAACTATAAAGTGTACGAAGTACATACGAGATATAGAAGTATTATCGATGGAAGTATATGAGGATATTACGTGATTTTAAAAGTATTGTAGTAAGTAGAGATATCATATTAATTTAGAACATATCGTGAAGTTGAAGTTTAATATAGTTATTGAAGTAAAATAAGGAACTGAGACCTTACGGAAATTTGTATGAAAGTGGAAGTATTTTATTTTGGCTCTCAAATATGTATTTTAAGTGTCTAGCATGAGTGGAATGAAGTTTGAAATCAAATGATGAAATTTGAAGACGATTAAAGTAATTTTCTCAGTTTTGGAATTGAGCTAAGTTAGTGGCAAGGAGCTGTTCGAATGGTACTTGGAGCCATTCAAACGGCAAAGCCATTCGAACGGTAAGATCGGGTTGTTCGAATGGTATGGTCAGGACAGAACAGAAAGCTTAAAATCAGACTTTAAGCAGTGGAGAACCCCTTATTTTTACCTAGCAAACACAGTGGAGAGGGGGAGAGAGTGAGCCACAAAATATTTGGAGAAGAAGGACTTGAATCATCTAGCTCCCGGACCTAAATTGCAATCTAAGGGTAGATTCTTGTTCCTCATGATATAGAGATCATTTTGAGGTAAGGTACGACTTCTATCTTACTCGTTCATTATATCTAGGGTTCCGTACCTAGTTGGCACGTGAAATTAAAGTTGATTGTCTTCGTCTATATGATATGTAGATCATATTTGAATATAGCTTCGAGGTGATTTGAAAGCATTTGATAGATCATTTCCAAGGAGGAAAAAGAAAGAAAAATTGAGACTTTTTGAAGATTAATTCCTAGAAGTTAATTAAAGTCGTTGTGTGTACAAATAGTAGAACAATAATATACGCGTGAGTTTATATGTGTACCTTATGTGTAAATTTATGAAGTTAGGGTTTGAAGTCGTATGAAGTTAATTGAAGTCATATGAAGTTGAATTGTAGTTGTATAAAGCTATTTGAAGATGAATGGTAATTGTTTGAAGTTAAAGTATGATATATAGTATGAAGTATGGTATGAAGTAAATAGAGACAAATGAGTTAATTGCTTGAATTAAATGTATGAAGTACGAAGTAGGATTCATGAAGAAAAATAGAGATGTATGACTAATGGCTTGAAGTTTATTATATGAAGCATGAAGTGAATTTTGAAGTTGCATGAATTATTTAGTCATACGAATTGGCATTTAACTTGTCGAAATGGCATATACATAATTTGAAGCAAATGATATTTTTGTCAGGCATAAAGTTGCATTTGATTTATTTGAAGCATTCGAAGTTTGAAAATGAAATTTTCAAAAAGAAATAAAAATGAATAAAATGAAGTATTTACGAATAAGCGATGCTCAATTTTAATTAGTGAGGACGAAACTTCACTAATTTACAAAGTAACGAAATATATGAAGTTTAATAAAGCTTTTGAAGTTATGAAATATTTGAAATTTTATGAAGTTTAAAGAAGTTTATGAAGTTAATTTAAATTTGAAGTCATATTGCATTTATGGAATTCGAGTCATTTTCCATTTCTTTCCGGGACAAGTGTCAAAATTTCATAAGGTAATTGAAGAAAGTAAGGAGAGGGTTTGGTGTCCTACCGTGAAAGCCGGATAACCAATTCTCGTAAACACTCTACGAAGGGAGTGATTTGCGAAGAGTTTATGAAGTAACCTAATTACTAAATTCTCGTAAACATTCCATGAAGGGAGTAATTTGCCGAGGGTTCATGAAAGAACCTATTTTGAAGAAAAGAAATTTTAACACTAGTCCCAATTTATTTTATTTTGAAGTGGAATCTAGAAGTCGAAATTGAAGTTGAGGGCATATGAATTGCATTGAAGTTGCATTGCATTCATACATACATGTGGTATATTCACACATTTAGCACCGCATAGCATCACATGTATCGTATTATTGCGTAAACCTACTTGTGCATTTTCTCTTTTTTCCTCTATTGTATCGTAATGTTATTGTAGGTGAGGAGGATAGCCAGAGGCATCATTGAGATGTCATATGATGGATGTACATATTTTGAAAATATGATGTATCTTATTTTGGCAACATTCATAAATTTATTATTAGCCTAGATGTAATGTAGTTGATGTATTAGGAGTTGTATTAATATTGAAGTTTATGATGTTGTAGTATTTGAAGAATTAGAAGTTGTACATTTTGTATTATACTTTGTTGTAGCCTGAAGTTGTAGCCTTTGAGTTAGTTTGGGCTAGAACAAAAATATAATATACTCTTATAATCTCATTAGGTGTTTACGAAAATTTATTTATTAAAGCATGTAGCTTATTGATATTGTAAACTTGGCATTCACCTATAAATTAATATAAAAGTTGTATGCAGGCTATTTATGGGTTAGGGCACACTCTGATAAAGGGTGAATGTATATTGTATAATCTGAAGTAGAAGGAAGCGAAATAGAATTATATTTCCTGTTTTATTTTCTTTCTTCAAAATTATATTATTTTTCATTTCCTTTTTTTTAAAAAGGAAATAAGATCGCGACCCTGAATTTGCAAAAATTCTGAGTGTGACATTTTGTCACTTTTTTTGTCTTCCTATTTGGATTTTGATAAAATTATTAATTTAATTATTTTTCGACAATCTGTAAAGGGTTAATTTCAATTTTCATCCCTAAACTATATGTGCATTTCCATTTTTAGGAATTGGGACAAAATTTGATAAATGATTGAAGTACAGGGACGAAAAGTGAATAGAATAGATTTATGGGGATAAAAATGAACATGCGCACATAGTTTGGGGACGGAAAGTAAAATTATCCCAATTGTAAATGGTCCACGGTGCAGAGTAGCTGGATAGTTTATTTTCGGCATAAAAATTTGTAATTAAGATTAAATAAAAAAAATTTATTTAATTTTATTTGAGAATTCCTACTTTTAATCTTAATGAGGTGACGTAGGACGTAGCTCGGCT
>MKEJ01061043.1:0-10491 GCA_001753735.1 Embelia ribes
TTGGTAAACTTTTGGAGACTGATGTCAATACTTAGCTCTGCGTTAGATAGACATGGGATGCCTTGTAAGTCCAATACAAATTTCTGGTAGTGGACGAAGGCGACAATAAGTTAGTAGGAAATTTTGCACTTATCATTTTTTTTTTTTGCGCACATTGTAAAAGCATATATGTGAATTATCTTTCCGAATTCACTTGATCTATTAGATGGCTCATGGAGGCCGTGGACGTGAATGTGGCCATGGATGTGGTCGTCGCAACGGGTGGGAAGGTCATGGTGGTCATGGTGGGGGACAAGTTCCTTATCCCCCGGTGGCACAGGTTCACCCCTAATGAGAAGGTTGCTTCAATATTCTTGCAGCTAAGGAGATTTCGGTATCTGTACCAATAGCGGGAGTCTATGGGGTTGCACCAGCTCTTGCCCTAGTGGATCTACCGTAGTTGGCTGCTATTATGGCTTAGCAGATGGCCCAATATACTGCACACATGGTTCAGACTACACTCGTAACTCTGGGATGCGTCAGCTCAGATTGCTAGGGCTCATAAGGAGATTGGTAGAGCTGAGATTCCAGTATTTCGTGGGGGTGCCAATACAGTCTAAGCTGACACTTGGGTGTCCAACCTGGAGTATCACTTCCATTTATCGGAAGTGATTGATATGGTTGTTATGGCCAGGGTGGCTCTGTGGTTCTTACAGGATGATGTCATTGATTTGTGGAAGAGTTATGTTAGGGCATATGATGTTGCTGAGATGACTTGGGATGGATTCAAGTCAGCTTTTTTGAACCGATATTGCTCACAAAGTTTTGTGGATGGTAAGGTTCGAGACTTTTTGGCACTCACTCAGGAGAATCGCATAGTCTTGGATTATTTGACTGAATTCATGGTATTGGCCAAATATTCCTTTCACATTGCTTCAACCAATGTAGACCGTGTGAAGCAATTTGTGCAGGGATTGAAATCGCTCATTCGATGGGTTGTAATTGTGGTGGAACCGATCACCATAAAGATAGTTGTACAGAAGGCCAAGGAGTAGGAGGATATTGACGTGTAAGAAAGACAATAACAGGAAAAGAAAGATCGGGGTCCGGAGCCGAATCAGGGGCAACAGTTTTGAGGACAGAACAATTAGGGTAATGGAAGAGGGGGCGAAATGACAGAACATCAGGATAGTCCGGACAAAGATTGAATTTCAGTGGAGTAGGATCTATTAATGGGGGCCGGAAGGTTTGCAACAAATGTGGAGCCTTTGGTCATGTCATTACTTACTGTTCATCGGTCAAGTACTATAATTGTAGCAACATGGGGCATGCATAGAGGGTGTGTCCAAGATTGACAACTTCAAATCAGAATCCTTGTCCTACACCGTCAACACAAAAGGTTGTGCTAGTTCAATCTGGTGTTACACAAGGTCGTATTAGACAGCAAGGGATTGGGAATTGGGGTGCCGCAACTACTTCTGTATCAGCGGCACCGATGCACAAGTATGCTATTCCAAATGCTCCTGCTGCTTTAGCGGATGCGTCCATTATTCGAAGCACATTATTATGTCAGTCATCATGTGTACATATTCTTTTTGATACAGTGGCATCTCATTTTTTATTGTTGCTGGTATAGTTAGAGCTTTAGGTTTAGTGCCCGAGGCTTTAGACATACATGTTTCGGTAGATACAACGTCAGATAGATATATCATTCCGAGTTTCTCATGTCGTTATTGCTACATTCTTATTTCTAGTCATGAGTTGCTTGTAATCTGCTCGTACTAGATATATCTGGTTTCGATATCATTCTGGGCATGAATTGGTTGTGGACAAATCAAGTTGTGATAGAATGTAATAGTTGTCAGGTTACCTTGCATCCAGGAGGGGATGTTGTTATTCGGTATGTTGGTGATCGGGACACCTCTTAGGTAGTTGCAGGACCAACAAGTGACATTTTTAACTATCATTTGACCAATATTTTTATCGTTGAGACTATAAAAGTACATCATGAGTTACCCCAAGTTGTTCGCGATTTCCCGATGTGTTTCCGGAGGATATTAGTGGACTACCACTACCTCATGAGGTGAAATTCATGATAAACCTTGTTCCTAGTACGAATCCAATTTCTGTGGCACCGTACCATTTAGCTCCTGTTGTGATGAGGAAGATGGACAGATAGCTCACTGAGTTGCGGGAAAAAGGTTAATGTTTATGTTCCAAGAAAAGAAATAGTAAGGATAAATGTTTAAATTATTAGGAAATATTGTTTATTTTCTTACATGAAATTTTATTGTCATAAAAGTTTGGTTGATATGTTCACGTTATAAACATCATTTTTAGCATTTATCCGTTTTTTGAAATAATCAGTTTATGTAAACTCAAGTTTGTTTTGGAAACCGTTTTCGTTTGGGTGTTTATTATTATAATTTCTAAAAGGTTAAATTTGGTTATTAGTTATCAATCTATTCTTCAAAAAACAAAAAAAGTTAAATCATCTTTATATATTTGTAGATTTCACTCTTGAAAAGGAAATCATACATAATAATGATAAAAACAAGTAGAGTATAGATATTTTGGAACTCCTATATATGTACTTGTATTTTTACATATATAATTTTCTTCATGGTAGGAATATTTTGAAAATAGTGATGTAGAAATATTATTGAAAAATAGTTTAATAAATAAAGTTAAAAGTTTTTCTCTTTGGACGTTGGAAAAACTGTTCATGCGTACTTCTTACGCTTGTTTACTGGTAAGATTCTAATACTTATGCTTTTATTCACATTTTAAGTGTTCAAATTTGATAGTAAAATGAGTGGGAGTGGCTAAATGAGATGGTTAGATGCATTTTGTTTTAATCACATCTCAAAAGTTTATTATTGTTCTCACACTTTTCGAATAATAAATTGATGTAGTGCCAATCCATAATGTTTGGGGAAAAAAAATGTATGTTTGTACAAATTATTAAGAATAGCTTTAAGAATCCATTATAGTTATGCTATTCTTAAATGAATATTTGTACTTTTATAAAGAAGTAACCATGTAATAAGTTCCATCTTCGAAGATATTACACAATTTATGTATGCAAAAATACATATTAGAGATGAATGGTAATAATTACTAAGTCTAATAAAGAGTTTCGCAATGATTTAAGCAGATGAATTTGAAATCCATTTGCATAATGTAAAGATAGACTTTAGATCAATTTCTTCTATTGAAGAATAACGTTTTTTTTTCCCCTTAAATTTTTCCTTATGTATAGTAAAGAAAAAGTATTATGATTTGAATTATTTTGCTAAATTTAATGGCTTGTACTAATTGTTGCATTTCATAAGCAATATCAAATGATGTTTGTTTCAAAACGAGTTGAGCTTTTTCCAAATAAAAGCTTTCTTAAGTTGAAAGTATAATTAATGTAGTGGGAGTAACTGGTGTAAGATACAAAATTATGACTTTCATTGGTATTTAATGATTAGTGGGACTAAGTTATAAAACTTTTTGAGTTTTATTGATATTTTTAATGATTAGTGGGAGCAAGTTATAAAATTTTATGAGCTCTATTGATGTTTCACAAATCCCACTAATATTAGTTTGATGATTTTTTTTTTTTTTTACAAATAAGAAATTTTTTAAAATTTATTGCCGATAAATATTGTCTCACTAAATATACTTGTTGGAAATATTATTTCGCGGTTTTGTATTTAGAAAATTATTGACAGTATGTTATGGAATAATTTTAGCCATATGTGATATTCGAATAATGAATAGTTATTCTTCCTATCTTTATGAATTACTCATCTTTTATTATGGAAGCATAAAGTGTATTCAATATTTGCAAGTAATGAATGATTACATGCATATGGGCAAATTTTGAGTACATTAATGTGTTTGATAGTATATCAAACTACAGTGGAAATTATAGCATTATGTCCACTTTGTAATATTGCTCAATTAAGTTATAGCGTAATCTAAAGCAATATATGTTTGGATATGCTATACAAATAAATAAATAAATAAATAAATGTTGCATTACTTGAGGCAACTCCTATGAGTTATAGTTGCATTGCTTTTTTTCAGAACTTAGATTTTGTAGACTTTATGGCTAAATTGTTGGAAAATTTATTGATATAAGCATATTTCTAAATTAGCATTATAATGTTGTAAAGTACAATTAAGTAGGATGTTAAGTTTCTAATGTTTAAGTTTTGATACAATAGTGTCGCCATTCAAATGTGATTGTATATACACCATATGGATGAATATCAAAACAAGACGATTAAGATATTCAATAGCATGATGAGGTTTGATAGTATGTCAAGGTGTTAAACATCAAGATCTATACTCATGTTGAGTTTTAGTTATTCCTGTTATCCATTATCATATGCATTTAAATAGAAAATTGGATGAACTTGAGAATCTTATGATATCGTTTATGTGTACATATATTTCTTTCTAATGGACCTTATGAATTAATGAAATTTCTATCATAATTATGGTATACATGCATGTAATTTCGATTCAGAAGACAGATATTTAGTCAACTATTGAGACATTATTGGATCATTATAATAACTCATCGTATGGGCTTTATTGAATAAATTGTTGATGACATAGTACATGGAAGGAACTATGCTTGTAAATTAGTACGGAACCGTCATGACTCTCTTTGGTGATTTATTTCAATAAGTATGTTATGAGTAACCATGATGAATTAAATTGTGTGACCAAGTAGGAGACTTTTAGCATAATTTTATTGTATGACCAAGCGACTCTTGCAATTCATTGCTTAAGTTATATGTAATAGTCAACTTTACAATTCTTGAAATTTACTCATATTTTATTGTATGAGTTACATAAAATTAATCACCATATTAGTGGTCCATTAATAATGCAAAGGTTACAAAATTTGATAATAGTGGCCTGAATTAGAGGCTAATGGCCATAATATATGAGTTATAAGCTTCACATTATACCATAATGAACGGTGTACATTAAGTATTCGGTTTTGATGGACGGTAGAAATTGAAAGATTTCAAGAGGCTTGGGTCCTCCTTCTCCCTATATAAAATACACAAATTCCATCTATTTGTGTAACACATAAAATAATATCTAAGTGTAGAAGGAGGGCGTGAGGGAGACACTCATTCATCTAACAAGTTGTGTCATATCACATACTTGTTTTCTTCATTTCTGAGAGTAAGGGTTTATACATTTTGCTAATTCTTCTTCATGCTAAGGTACGTATCATAACTATTTTTTTTTACTGAATATTATGGAGATTAAGATCCGTTAGCTGTGTATTTTATGTTTATTAAACATAGCTAAAAATGTTCATGTTATTTGATAATAATTAACAGAAAGAATCATGTTTAGGGAATTTGATGCAAATGCTCTCCGAATCCCCTTAGGTATGCATTACAACTAGGGGTACGCATTTAACCTACCTGGTAGGCCCAACGGTTTTACTAGTTAAAGGAAAAAATATAGGATCCATATTGGTCCGGGGCAACTGCTGTTGGCTCCACCTGCATGTTAGACGGTGAGTAGGAGTGCGAGTTGAGTCTGACTTTCAGGCTCAGGCTCAAAATCCTACTTGAACCCTATGGGCCAAAATGAGTATGCTCTGATGCAGGGTGGGTACGAATAGGACCTGGGGAGGGGTGCGTAGACCCGTTAGGTTGCGGGTAAAATTCACACCCCCAATTACAACTCTTCCTGTGATTCTAATCCATTTACTGCACATTAAAAAATAGAAGAAGCATTACCTGAAAACAGGTGAGCCAAACTTAGGGTTCACAATGGTGTATGTATGTGTATGTATATATACACACACACGCACCCCTGAAGACAGATTGGGCAGGGAGTAACATGTCATCCTAATAATAGTTGGCAAGTTGAAATTTCTATTAATCCATGACTTAAATGTGACCTTAACCTTTGACCTGTCTATAAGTAAAATATAAAAATCCAATGTCAACCGCATAAATTTGCAAGGCTACCAGCCAACAAAACCTTGCCAATAGAATATTGCAGAGAGTACCGTGAATTGAAGCTAAATATGAGCACAAACCACATAAGATGTTTTATTTACAATTTAAATAGATACATTTATTTGTCCCATAATTTAAAATTTTGAATTTAAATTATAATAAATTTGGCCTCCATAATTTAAATGTTTGAATTTGAAAGGGTGGTTACGGAAGTTGGTTATTATTTTCTTTTATAAATATATGAAAATGCATTCCGAAAAAGCCCCCCTCCCCTTTACATCAACACATCAATGGTATATCTAGGAGAATGTGTCACTTAAGTGAGGAGTAGGTGTAATTTAATCTTCTTGGAACTCATTGTATCGAGTGATTGGGCATATCTCTCGTTCATTAGATTATTATACCTCACTTTTAATCCGTGTTTTGAGCGATCGAGTTTATCTCTCTTTCATTAAATTTCTTTCCACTAAAAGATTGTAATCGATAAGGATATTGAGTAATGAGAATTTTTTTGTTATTTGATTTTTTTTATGTTTACAATTTTTAACACTTTGATCTTGCCGTACACAAAACGGTTGTAATTGATTAGGGTATTGAGTAATGATAATTTCTTTGTTATGCGATTTATTGTTTGTTTACAATTTCTATCACTTTGATTTTGCCGTCTATTATCAAAGAAATCCTGAAACAAATGTGTTAACCCACATTCGCATTGACTTAAGCTGGGAAGAAAATAGAATTTTGTGGTTAAGAAACAAATTTAGTTTTCCTCAATTAGTAAATGCATGTCAATAAACAAATGAAAATTTTCAAATCAAACAACAAAATGATCTGTTTATAAGTACAACTTGCTTAGCCATTAAAAGATAGCAACACTATAATAGTCCATGATGGTTTAAGATCTGATCAGTCTTGCACCATTGATTTGGTCTTTATTTTTTATAAAGTAATAAAATCGTATAATTGATTTGACTATGTAAAGATATCATGTTAGCAAATTGTGCAACCTATTTTATGATTTATCTGCCTACTTTCTAATTCCATGATCACAAGCGTGCACCATTCTTATGTTGGACCATAGTTTTTTCAATTCTTTGTTTGGCTACAGAGACATATTATAAGATTTAGGACATTGCAATATGTGACAATCATGAGTGTACATATGTGTGTGTGTGTGTGTGTCTATATATATATATATATATATTGTAATTTGATTTGTTATTATGGCACTGTGTCTTTTATAAAGCGAATGAACATGATTAAAAATTGTCTTTAATTATATAACATTAGTCTCTTTATAGTTTGAATTCTGTGAAAGTTCTGGTTTCAACTTACTTCATGAAAAGTGACACAAAGGTATATGATTAAGTGTGCTCAAAATCTATTCCAAATAATTAATTAGATTAGTTTCAAAATGAGATTTGCTGGCTCGGTTTGAATTAAAATAATTAAAATTTAAATAATCTTGTTTGAGCAACTGAATTTCAAAGGAAATGAAAACTCAGAGAAGACGAAAATAAGGTGATTAAAATGTAGCTCTTAACACAGGTTTAAAAACTGATTCGAGCATCAATTCATGAAGCGAGACAGTTAAAATTACTTATGTGGTTATATTGTATGATTTCATCGTATTTTTTAGAAAAATGTCAAAGCCCAAATAAATAACCATATATTTTGTAAAATGTTTTACGTACATCATCACTCTATAAGTTTTCCTACAAGCTAAGCTCCTACAATCCCTCGAGTTCCTATGTCACCATAATTAAGTTCCTTTTATTATGTGTAGAATAGTAACATTGTCAAATATAACAGATTCAGTATTTAATGGTAGAAAGCCCCCAAGTCATACAATTCTATGTCGGTGGACGTACTTTTTCCGAGCATAGAATTAATCCAAATTTTCAAAATTAGCAAACGAATAATACAGAAAGTTGGGAACTCGGGAAAACCGTATCCTCCTTGCCTTCTTCGGTCCGCCAATTATCATTACGAGCAATTGCTCCAATTCCTTGCCTTTTTCGGTCGGCCAATTATCATTGCGATCAATTGTTCCAATCCCTACTAGGAGGCGATTTGTCGCATCGATGTCTGAAGAGAAAATTTGCTTGTTATTGCTAACATTTATCTTATTTTTCAAGTCATGGCTAAATTAAGGTTTTATACATAATTCATTGCCATCTACACAGAAACTTCTATTATTCCTTTTCCATGATCTGAAGAGCTGACAGGACTTGAGATTTGAAACTTGAAAGTGACCCCAAAGCATGCTTGATAGTGAAGTGTATGTATGCACAATATATATAATATATATAAGGAGAGCATCTCCCAATAGAGACATTTTAAACTCGTTCATATGGATTAAACGTTACAATAAAATATAATCTTTTCAAACAAAAAAAATAGTTGTTTATGCTTAATGATAACACTTTAATATTAATTGACAATTATTAGGTACTAGAACATAATGGCCGGTTCCAAACAAAACATGCAATATACAATATATAAAAATTGTGGTCAATGGGATTGGTGGCCTACCTTTTTAACGGTGAGATTGGCGCCAGAGCATGCCACGTGGGCTACATCAAGACCGATAATAAACACGTACTTCTTTGTGATGGTAGCATTTTGCAGGAGCAGATAAGCATCTACATTGCCCTACAATTATTTTTTCTTCTTTTTCTTTTTTCTTTTTTACCTCGAAGGTGAGAGAAATAATCAAAAAGTTTTCTTACACAACTCTCCCTCACAAGATGATGAGATTTCTAAAAACTGACTTGGAAGATATATACATTCTCTTTTCCTGAATGATTTATATTGGAAAATGCATTCTTTGTAACGAGTATTGTCAATTCTTTTTGTATATTCTTCTATCAATGTTGAACTAAATGATCTTCTTCTGAGACACGTGCAACCTGATCCATCTAAGCATGGTGTTTGTACCAATTAGGGGGTACAAAATATGAAAATAAGATTACTGTATTATTTACAATCACTACCTGAATTAGATTTTGATAGTTTGTTCCTCATAGCAAATGGTGTATTTTGTTCACTTAAAAGTGTTTACTTGATTTTTTCTCCTATTTACAAAAAGGTTCGAGCTCTTATCATATCTATGTTTAGGATATGAGGACTTAGTGAACCTTCCTTAATGAAGAATCTTTTGTACAAATATGAGACCAAAAAGTGCCATTTCGAAGATATCTCAACACTTTTATCAAGATCCAGACCTCAAGGGATGAAACAAATGCTCGAGTTGTATGTCATATTGAGGAAATCTTAAAAGCTATAGATGTACTTAACTTTCTAAGATAACCTCTGCTCAAGTGAGAAAGCATATACTTTCCTTTCCAGCCAAGTTGATTAGCATTCGTCGGATGTTTTAATCACATAGAATGAGCTACAAGATGCTTCTCAAACTTTAATGCAACTAAATAATATACTTAAGAAACACGAGGCTCTGAAGCAGAAACTTCAGAGAATTAGAGCAAGCCTAAACGTGGGAAGATTTGTCTATTTAATATTTTTTTAGAGTATGAGTAGCCAATATTTATTTTTTTCATGTAATAAGACTTTTTATTTATCCGTACTAGCAGCGCTAAAATAAAACATGTTTATTTTATTTTATCATGTCTAGCTCGGACTCTTGCAATTTATAACCCTTTTATACTCTTGCAGGCCCAGTTATTATTATTATCATCATCATCATCATCATCATCATCATCATTAGTCGTACGGACTAGGGGTAGGTCGCTTTTATTTATTAATTTTATCTAGCTTAATTAGTTTAAAATTACAATTTTCCGAATTCCATAAATTCCCCGTGTCTTAGGAATAGGAGTAAAGTAAATAATTGTTAATTGGACTGAATCCGGTTAAGAAGATTAAAACTTATTGAATTGAATTAAGACTTAGAGTTCCCTAGGATTCGATACTCGGTCTAACCAAGAAAATTATGATTGTTCCTAATATATTTGTTAGGGATCCTTTCTAGGAAGTGATCAAGCCATAGAATTGATTGCAAGTTTCTTTCAATGTCGAAGGTACAAGAGCCTTCTGGAACTTTGTCGATGCCATCCTTTTGGACTAAGGGAATTTTGTAGATTTTATAGTCCTTCGGGTGATGACATAACCTTGGTCAGAATAGGCGGTAATCTCTATATTTTCTTATTTTAAGAGCGTAATTACTAGGAGCAGGAGTTAGCAACACCTCCTTCCAAGATCTCCTATCTTCGACAAACCTACAAAAACATGTAAGAATGTAGTATGTGAAACATATATTTTGTTTGTGCTTATTATTTTTTTATGTTTTTTAAAAGATGATAAGAGAAACATGTTTCACTAGGCATTCCAGAAATTTGAAGATACAAAATTTAACATTTTCGGAGCTTTGTAAAAATAAGCGCAGTATTTATTATTTGATTGTAATATCTTATTTTCGATTTTTATCGGAAATCGTTAATTAAATTTTGTTGACTTCCGACTAATAAAGGACATCATAAAAAATCAATAAAGATAAACACAA
>MKEJ01061050.1:0-10156 GCA_001753735.1 Embelia ribes
CAATTCACATCAAAACTGTTATATTGATGTTTACATATCTAATCCTGCTACGTACCTTATGATTTAGGTCGTCGATTTCCCTCGGAAAGTGGCCGGAAAGCGAGCCCTAGTTGCATTTCAATGGATTTTCACCCAATCTTTAACCAACAACCAAAATTCAATATAGAATTTAGATTATAAACGTTTCACGATCATCAAATTATCAAGGAAGCACGATTTAGATGAGTTTTGCCAAATTAGGGCTTGAACGTCCTGAAAGAAATCGAAGAAATACTTACACGGATACGACGAGAGCGAGACAAAGATCATGAATCTACTAACCATTTTTCCGTCGACCCACTTCTGTTCTTGAATCGGAAGAGTTTAGGTTACGGTTGTCTTCTCTCTCTCTCTTCTCCCTCCGTTAAACAACGTGAACTTATAACTTATTAGAGATGATTTAGGAGAGAGATAAAATAATATTTTATTCGCTTTATAAGTTTGTTTTTATTACAAATTGACCCTCAATGTCTATAAATCTGCCAGTTTAATACAATTTTAATTCCAAAGCCTTACATTTAGAATTTGTTTATTAATTAATTTTAGGATCAAATCTTTAGAATAAATATTTCTAATTTAATGTGATCAAATTCCTAACTAACTATATTTTTTTTGGTAATCAAATTTCACAATTAATTTTTAAAATCAACTTATTTTTTCATATCCCTATGTAGCACATCCTATTATACTGTGAAAATAAAACTCTCTCCTCTCATTCTCTCAAGTTTCCATTAAAGCTCTTATAATTCATCCTTATTACTCAATTGAAGAAAATTAAACAATATACGAATTTCTTCATCGTGACTCCGTCAACAAATCTAATTAATTAGGTTTTATCGTTCTAAGCGAATTTTTTTTTAATATGATATACAATATTTAGTTTATTATAGATAAAATGGGTGGTTGTATTATATAATATTCTTTTTACTTACAAAACTTCATATTTAGCATTAAAATATCTTCTGGAAAATACCCAAGTGGATATGAAAAATCGAAAAAAAAAGAATATTAAAAAGCTAATCTTGGAGCTCTTGATTAATTTGTGATAAATTTAAAAAGCTAATCTTGTTTGTTTTTCTTATATATTTTGGATCAAGCTATTGCTTCTATTGAAACTAGATTTCAACAATTTGTTACTTTTGAAATTATCTCTGGTTTTCTTTTTTATTTGAAAAAATTAAAAATTTTTGATGAGAATGATTTGAAAAATTGTTGTATAAATTTAGAGGGGAAATTTGAAAGTTGGAGAATATGTGAATATTGATAGGATTGATTTATTCAGTGAACTAAGAGTTTTAAGAGAAATATTGCCCATAAAAGTTAATACTCTGATTAAAGTGCTAGATTACATTAAAAGTTTGGATTCTTTTCCCAATGCATATATTGCATATATGATATTATTAACCACACCTGTGATAGTTGCATCAGCAGAAAAAAAAATTCAAAACTTAAACTTATCAAATTGTACTTGGGATCGACAATGTCATAAGATAGATTGAGTGGTTTAATAATTTTATATATTGAGAGAAATATATTAGAAAATCTTGAATACAAACCTTTGATAAGTGAATTTGCATCTCAAAAGGCAAGAAAAATGTTTAAATCATTGATACTTCTTATTCTTATTTTGCAGCTTTAGTGCGGGTCAATGCGGATTAATGAATAAGTTAGAAAATTTTGTTTTCATGTCCAAGTTCATCGTATTGTGGTGTTTTTTCTATTTGCACTTTATTTTCATCTTTATGTTTGATTTATAAATAATAATCACATTAATTTTCTCAAGTGAAGGGAATGTGATTTTATGTAATATATATGAGGCCCCAAATTTTATTTTTGCCTTAGGCCCTATTTCTTGTAGATCCACCACCATTTCATGGGGTGACTCAATTGTGTGGAATGTCGTGTGATTATTTAGGTTGAACAAAGCAGTTACAAGTGTAATGGTCTGATTGAAGGGTCAAGTTCACGGGGTTGATATTATCGTGTTTGGTTATTAAGTAGTTCACGAAGATCATCACAATTCTTTTGTAGCAACTCACCTTCGTGTTTATGTTAACGTGTGATGGCTGATTGGAATTCAACTCCTCGCTTTGTTTGAAGACTTAAAATTCGAGGACTTTTTTCAACCAAGGTAGAATGATGTAGAATATATTTAGTTTATTTATTTAATGTTTAATCATTACTATTTAAAGGTAAACCTATAGGATTTATTTATTTTAATTGTCTTATTAGTGGTAGTAGGCCTATAAGAGTTAGGCCCATCAGGGTTTTTTCTTTCAGTTTTGTATAAAAATGACCTTTTTGATGTATTATTTTGAGAGTGGTTTATAAATAAATAGTGGTGTTTAGTAAAGAATGGAGATCTCTTTTGTCATATTTTTGTTCCTTTTTTGCCAAAACGTCTTTCGTTTGTTTTTGTTTAAACGTCTATCTCTTCGGTGTTCAATACTGTCCTATGCCAAGATGTTATGACAATTTATGGCAGTTGTCTCAGGGTGTGATATGTATCCGAACCTTATAGGTTTCCTATTTGTTTTTACGCAAAAAGTAGTTTTCTATTCAAGCTTTTTCTTGAATTTTTCGAGTTTAAATCTTTAATCTATAAAGTCACTACCCTATAAAAGATTTGAGGGTGCGTCAACTTTTAACTGGACATTTTTACCCTTCAACATCTTCAATAATTATTATTATAGCTAAAAAAGGTATATCTTAGTTAAATTACAAGGGCGAAGATGAAAAAATTAACCCCACCATCAAAGCATAACTCCTCACTCCCTCTTTTCTCTCTCCTGTTCCAACCATACATATTTGTTCAAAATAACTGATCCTTTATTCTATTCCAAATGAAATGTTCCTTCCTTTCTGTCTTTTGTTCACGATTTTTTGATTTAATTTGTTTTAATCTTGCTACATTGCCAAGGGAGAGAGAAGAAACATAGAAGGTAATTGTAAAAAGTCTGATAAATTTTAATATCACAATCCGACTTGCAGACGCATAGCGAGTGTGCTACGTCAGCTAGTCTCTAAGTAAGGGTATTACTCATCATTTGGTCTCTTAGATCCCTGATTAAGGACTCAAGACTCATGACACTCGTTGAATCTTTAGTTTATACTAATCAGTAATGTGTAATTAAGTGGTAAGATAAATGCATTAAAATTTTAAAGAACACTTTTAATAGTGCAAGTGATATAGTTTGTATAATAAAATTAGATCATTTAGTGAAATTCTCACTAGGAACCTCCATTTGCGATTATTTTGAATTTGTAATTTCTTTTATTTAATGGCTATTAAAGCCCATAAACTTCCCACTAAAAGCACCAAATGACCTATTAGGGGAAGAAGGGGAGCCCATTATTTAGCACTTCAATCAATTCTATATGTGGGATAATAAGTCAACACTTCCCTTGCTTGTGAGCTGACCAATTTCAAATCAAAGGCCCAACAAGTGCACATAAACGGGTGGAGTCAAATCAATAATACACAATTTTTTCTTACAATCAAACAAATTGTGTTGGCTCTGATCCTATTATATTAAAGCCCTTATACTTCCTACTAAACAGACCTATTGGAGGGGGCCCATTATGTACCATATAGAAATTCAATCAATTCCAAATGTGGGATAATATTTAAACAATGAGTATTAATAATTTAAAAAATTAAGGTAACTATGTCATTACAAAACCAAGAGGCTAATTTGGAAACACAATATAAAAAGCACCTCAGTTCTGATGACTCTGGTAGATGTACTTATGTTGAGGTAGAGAATATGATTTTAAATGAACAGATTTGAATATCCGATGTGTAATTGTAGATGATTTAATTTCTGATGGTAATTGATTTTACAAAAGTTAGTTGTAGTTGTACTTCTAGATCTTTCACTTAATGTTGTTGAACTGAAATGATCAGTGTACAACTGCTATTTGTAATCATCATGACAACTAAATGTTTCTGTGAATTAAGGATGGCATAAAATTTAGTCATCTCACATGTAAAACTTTGTATATAGCTATTAATTGACTGCAAATCCCTATTGATTTCACATCCTTGATCGGAAAACATTAGCATTAGAGTAATTTGGTTTGTTGTTGTATTTTGAAGGTATGTGACTACGCCGTGGCTTGCAAGTCCTCATATCCAGACTACCTTTCTGAACTTCTTTGGGAGGCCTCCTGTTTTTAGTTACAGAAGGCGAGTCTTCTTCTTTACAGTGATGGTCATCTGTTTCAAATGCAATGAAGTTCTAAAGACATCTTTGTACTGATATGTTAAGGTTAAGGGTGTTGCACTTTGCATAGTTGTCTTTTAGTTTATTGTTTTAAGTAGTTTCAACAATGTAGAAATGCTACAAAAAATGATTGCTAGTGACAAGAAAAGAAGTGGACCACCAAAAACATGGATGAATATAAGATTATGGACTATTTAAACGTGCTCACCTTGATTTTACATTTCAGAGGGTGAATGGGTGTCGAATTAGTGATAGCTGTGGGGTGGTACCATGATTTGAGAAGCATGGAAACAGAGGAGAAAGTACCAATTTGTGAAACTTAAAAGTGAAACCTTTTACCGGATTTTGTTCTTTTTCTATATGATTTGATGATTATGACACATATGGTGCACAAAAACATGTTAGCTCTAAAGAAATGTACAGATAAATCCATTCTTTAAAAAGAGATAAGTTTGTTAGTTTCCATTTGTTCAGATGCAGGAGAAGCCTTCCATTTCTTTACAAGCTCCTTTTTTATTCTGTAGGGGTTTGGGCAAGTTTTAGGAAATATAGGTTTGCATGTTCCACCTTTACATGGTACTAGTTTCTTTGTTCTCCTGTATTTAGTGTTATTATTACTTGTAAAAAACAGCTACTACCAAATCTCTTAAATTACCAGTTGCAAATTTTGGCATCTGCTAAATGGTGTCTATAGTTTTAGTTTGGGGGAGGAAATGGTATTGACAAAAGCATTGTAGCTTTGATACTGTCTAGGAGCTGGCTTCTTGTTCACATGGCATCAAAATGTCATAGCTGATCCATGTTCAGTCTCTTCCGAAATTGATATTAGTGGCACTAAAAGTCCTAACTTGATATTCCTATGGGTTAGGGCTATGCACACCTCCATTGCGATTTGAGGGTCACGGGTTCGTACCTTGGAAACAACTTCTCTAGAAATAAGGGTGAGGTTTGCTTATATCATATCCTCTCAAACCCCGCAATGCAGGAGCTTTGTGCACTGGGTTATACATCTATATCATATAAATAGCATCTCAGATTATTTTACTTGTTTTTTTCTGTCCGAGTCTATTTTTAATTTTTTCTTTTCCAGAAAAGGGCACAGATTTAGATATATATTTGACGGGGGATCAATTGGTTGTGGAGTATTTAGTGAAGTGGTTAATAGATTGCTGAATTCTGAACTATGTCATCATGATTATCCCTTCTAATAATTACCAATGCTTGTTCCTTGACCTAAGTATTTTACGCACGCAGGTACCAAAATTGTACAGGAATTGTTTTGTGACATCAAATGGTTTCTTGTATTCAAAAACAAAATGCAATATTATATATCAAAACCAGTATGCATTTATTTAGTGTCAGGAAAGAATGTTTAGCATCAGGAACAGGTTAGAATAGCAGCCAGTATATGTAGATATGGGATTGTCAAGTATAAACTAGAATTACCCGGTCAAAATACTCGGTAGGTTCTCACTTCTACACTTTTACGATACCTTTTCCTTTAGCGAATATCTCTTGTGGGTGTATTGATATCCATGAAGAATTTTAGCATAGTTGTTTTTGTTTGTTTGTTGTGTTAACTTATGGAGATTTCCCGTATTGTTAAATTGCATTCTTGGATGTTGTACTGCCTTTGCTTGTCTTTAACCTCTGATCACATCAGTCATTATTCTCTTTAAGCATTATTCTTTGTTGTGAAGAGCAAAATTGTTTTTAGATTTTGACTCTCCTGGCTTACTGTTTATTTTCTGATCTCAGCTGCAGTGTTGAGTCATCTCTGGTAAATCTGACAGATTTCAACATGTTTTGTTTGTCTTGTTACCATCATGAACTCTTTGTTTAGGAAATTCAAAAATCCAGCTTCAGTTTTTAGATAATTTGTCCTTATGTCTAACGAGTGTTTGCAGTTTCTTTCAGACAATTATATCATGCCTCTGATGGTGGAACTATTGCTTTGGATTGGCTCTCGAGTTCTGATGGTAGTGGCGTTAATCTATGTTTTATGGATTTATTTCTATGCAAAAAGTACATTGGCATCAAATGTCATAAGTCTTATTCTGGCTGTTGTTGCTCCAATCAGTTCTTTTTGGATATAAATGTACAAATGCTTGCGTTTATTTTGGTGACCGAAATGTGAAAAGGGATGAGGGGCAACACTTTTGAAAGATATATCATATATACTTTATATTTTAAAAGGGGCAAATGTTACATTTCTTTCTACAGGGGTGGTTTTGCTCCTATCTTGATAGGAAGTTCCATTTTGTTTACTGGGGCAGTCATTACTTGTTGCATATTTGTGTTTTTATTTTTATGATAAATTTGTTCATATATTTTCCAGCAACTTGCTTGGTAATTTTATGATTATTGGCTACATTTTCCCCATTATTTGGATAGCCCATGCAGCAATAATTTGGAAACCAATGATAATGGCGCAAGTTCCTTAAAATAGGACCGAGGGATGTAGGTCTGAAGATTTAATTATTAGCCCGTCTTAAAATAAATCTGGTTTTATTTATATTAGATCTTTCAACATAAATTATAACTTGTCAATTAGAAATAAAACTGTTTACTTTTTGTCCCTCCCTCCATTAGACATTCACCTACTAGTAACCATCTTTATTAGCTTAATATGTCCCCTCACATACAAGTTGCCTTTTTTACTAGCTTGTTATTAACATAGTTATCTGGCGACATGAGCTTTGATTTGCATAAAATCACCACTTTGTGCTTCTCCATTTTTTTTATTTACAGTTTCAGGCAATGGAAGGTATAGGAGCAATTTTATTTTGAAAGACGATCCAACTCCTATTATGGTGGTGATACCTGGATTAACTAGTGACTCTGCTTCTCCTGTAAGCTCAGTAATCTTTGTATGCCTCTTTCACTTATCGGATCCTAGTGACATTGTTCATGTTTCTGGGAATGAAGAGGTGCTCAAGACTCAATCAACCAGGGTTTTGTTTTTTAAGCATTACTGGGTTTGATTCTAAGAAATTTGATGTGGTATTGTTGAGTGGTATATGAATAATAAGATGAAGGCCAATCTCATAAAAATCATGATTGTGCATAACAAAGTGGGGACATTGGGTGATATGGAGAAGATTGGGATTTAAGAATAGCAATCCATGCTTCACCTTTTCATCAAATCAAATTATTTTTTTGTCCTTAACCTTGTAGATTGTGCTTTCATTTGGCTGCAATCTGGTCTACATGGCAAACATCATGTTGGTGCAGAATTGGAAATGTCATCTTGGTCATAAATAAGGGAAAAATTCCATCCATGTGCTTCCCTTTGGGATTAAGAACATCATACACACCCACACGCACACATTCATCTTTTTCTCTGACCTCTTTTGTGGGAGGGTACGACCAGGGCAATATCTTTTGGTACAAAGTGCCAGGCGACCTATCTTCTAAAATTATCATTGAGCTAGAGGGAAAAAGTGAAGGGTTCTCCTAGAGTCATAGTGGGACATAACTTGCATCATTTTCATTCTTATACTACATTCAAGGGTGTAATTGTGCTTTTGCTCTCATATTCGCAGTACTTAAAACACCTTGCATTCAACACAGCAAAACATGGTTGGAACGTGCTAATTAGCAACCACCGAGGATTGGGCGGTGTTTCTGTCACTGTAAGTCTCTTTATAACTTTCTTTTCCTTACGTTTTCATATATTCTGTTCTTTGAACTTGTGTGGTTCTTCTCATCTACAAAAGTCTGTGCTTTACTGAATTGCGTATCCGTGACTTGTGGTTTGTTCACCTGGATGATTTTTATACTGCCTGAAACTTGACGATACATTGTTAAATTCCAGTCATTTCCATGAAACTGCCAAAACTTACCATTTCGTAGGCACTGAAACGGAACATTGGTTATGACACTGTACGTCTTTGTTAACTTAAATAGATGCTTATTTTTGCTAATTATATCAATTTTTACAGAAAAACTTGAAATGCTTTGACTTCTGAGCTTTAGTACCGTTAAATAATGTTATTTTACTATTACTTCTTTTTTTCCCATGGTGAAAAGTATGAACATGCTTTGACTTCTGAGCTTTAGTTGTGTAGGAAACTATAAGAGGTGGTGATTACAAGTATTCATTTCCATCCTTGTTCATAGCTCCTCTTTCCCTCTCATTCTTGGGTAGCATTGAAAATGTCTAGGAGCATTATGTCCTCTTTAATTTATCTCAATTGGTTTTTAATGCTTTAGTTTTACTTCCTTTGCTCCAGTTCAATTTACTTTTGAAACAATTGCCGGTATAAGTGGGGTTCAGGTAGATGCCACTTATTTTCGAAATCGCTATAGTAATGTTCCAGACTTCAGTGTTTAATTGTTGAACTTTGTCAATCATTGAATTGTGTAGCTTAATTTAAAATCTCTAGCTTTGTTTATATATATATATGATAAAGCTTTATTACCTGTGCAGTCTGATTGCTTTTATAATGCTGGATGGACTGAAGATGCAAGAGAAGTTATCAATTATCTTCATTGTGAATATGCCAAGGCTCCACTATATGTCATTGGAACTAGCATTGGTGCCAACATTCTGGTCAGTTGGCTGGTATATTAGATAAGACATATATTCACATTGCGAGCGGAAATATTTGATGATGCTTGTATGTCTTTCTGTTTTTGGTCCTCAATTAGCAACTTTTGAGAGGGAGACCGGTGGTATCTTGTCAACTTTTGGAACTAGCATTGGTGCCAACATTCTGGTCAATCATGTTAATTTACTCTAGTTATTTGTATAGAGTTTTGGCAGTTGACTGTTCTCCATACAGGTGATTTCTTCCTGTATTTAACAGGTGGGAGTCACTTGAATGGGAAATAAACACGTTTTCGAATTTTTGATTGGCCTAGTTAGAAAAAATTTACTTGGGGGGGGGGATTGAGTGGGGGAGAGCAAAAAAAAAACATAAACACTAATAACAGTGACAAGGGAAAAAACACAATAACACCTTAAAAAAAAAAATAAAATGAAAAAAGATGGGGTGTGTTTTACTACAGCTGAATTCCTGTTCTGTTTACACAATGCTAACTATAAATTTAAATTTATACTTTTTTAACTTCATCAATAAAGAGAGCAAATATGCATTGCATATATCGTGAGCTCTTTCATCCTAGATGTATATACAATTAGTGAGCTAAGTCTACGTAACTTTGTGTCAGCTATGTATTTGTCAGATTATGATGCACTTATGCATCTCAATATTTCATTGTTTAGATATGCCCCTATCCAATCATATGCATTAGCATCAACATCTGAAATGTCATCATTTTGATATTTAGACAATCCAAATTTTATTTTCAGGTGAAATATCTTGGTGAAGATAGGGACAATGTTCCTATAGCTGGGGCTGTTGCCATCTGCTCTCCTTGGGATCTTCTGGTTGGAAACAATTATCTATCATTGCAAAATGTTAAAACATTTCAGACATTACCAGAACTAAGGGACAGTTTTACAAATTTCTACCAAACTATTTGTTTCTATTTTCTCTAAGCCATTTATTTTCTTACCTTCTGGTTTTGAAAAAGAGATGGTGCCGAATGAACAGCGGAAACTCCTCTTGTTTGTTCTTTCAGAGCATTTTCCAACTTACATCGAAGTTGTTCTGATTGTTTTTATTTGGTAGTCGATTACTCTTCTTTTCCCCTATTCCCAGATAGGCGACAGATTCATCTCTCGGAGACTTGTGCAGAGGTTATATGACAGAGCACTTTGTATTGGTCTTCAAGGTTATGCACAACTGTAAGTCTTAATACCTCTTTATGAGTCTTTAACATTAAATGTGTTTTAACCTGTCACGCCCCAAATTTTCCCATAAAAATCTGGGGTCGTGAGATTATAACAAAAGAATATAAATAAACTCGAAAGCAATAAACAA
>MKEJ01061053.1:0-10272 GCA_001753735.1 Embelia ribes
TTGTTCATTTGGAAACAATCAATTCAGTTTATCTATTAATTCAAATGTTGTTGGATCTGGTACTCTTATGGTGTATGACAATCTATATTTGCTTGATATTATTGCTTCTTATAATTGAAACCTTGAATGTGGAATCACGTGGTACTAAGCGTAAAGTTGACAATGTGAATTCGGGAGCACTATGGCAAAGGTGTCTAAGTCACATCTCTATAAATAGAATTGACTGACTTGTGTCAGATGGGGTCCTAGATTCCATTGACTTTATAGACTTTAATGTCTGTGTTAAGTGCATTAAGGGCAAACAGACTAAACAAAAGAAATTGAGCGCATATAAAGCTACAGATGTCTTAGAATTGATACATACGGACATTTGTGGGCCTTTTCCAACACCATCTTGGAATGGTTAACAATATTTTATATCATTCATAGACGATTATTCTAGATATGCATACCTATTTCTTATACATGAAAAGTCCCAATCATTGGATGTGTTCAAATCATTTAAGGCTGAAGTTGAGAACCAACTCAACAAAAGAAAGAGAGTCAAATTTAAACGTGATGGTGACTATTACGGTAGATATGACGATTCAGGTGAACAACTTCTAGAACCATTTGCCAAATACCTAGAGGAATGTGGGATCGTCCCATAGTACACCATGTCGGGGTTACCTAGCATGAATGGTATAGCTGAAAGACGAAATCAAACTCTTAAGGATATGGTAAGAAGTATGATATGTCATTCTAACTTATCGAAGTCACTTTGGGGAGAGGCATTAAAGACTACAGCTTACATTCTGAATAGAGTGCCAACTAAAGCAGCGTCAAAAATACCTTATGAGCTTTAGACAGGCAAAAAGCCGAGACTAAGTCACTTTTATATATGGGGATGTCCAATTGAGGCAAGGCCTTATAAGCCAAATGCAAGGAAATTGGAACCCCGAATAGTGAGCATCTACTTTATTGGCTATTCTGAACGATCTAGGGGCTATAAGTTCTATGATCCCAAATTGAAGGCAATTTTTAAGACAAGAACAACCACTTTCTTTGAGGATATTGAGTTTGGGAGGAGAAATAAGGTTAGAGACTTTGTCTTTGATGAAAAATAGGGTTCACTTCCAGAACCAATTCATATAGTTGCTTCTGATGAAGCAAGTCAGGAACCTTTACAAGACATCATTGTTCAAACTCCCATTCAAGATAAATTAGTTGTTCATGAAGGGCAAACTCAATATCCCTAAGAACTAGTGCTTCAAAAACTAATACCTTTGTGACAATCCACTAGAGAAAGGAGAAGTGCTATTACGGATGATTACAAAGTATTTCTCTAAGAACATGAGGAAAATACTGGTATAATGGAAAATGATCTAATCAACTTCTGTCAAGCCATGCAAGATTCCAACTTGAAAAAGTGGATTGAAGCAATGAATGAGGAGTATAAGTCCATGCAAGACAATAAAGTTTGGGAACTTGTCCCATTACCAGAAGGTGCACAACTCATTGGCTGCAAATGGGTATTTAAGATTAAACAGGATTCCAAAAGTAGTGTGGAGAATTATAAGTCCCGTCTTATAGCTAAGGGTTATACTCAAAAGGAAATGATTAACTTTAAAGAGACTTTCTCTGCAGTTTCATCAAAGGACTCTTTTAGGACAATCATGGCTCTTGTTGCACATTATGATTTGGAGCTTTATCAGATGGATGTCAAGACGGCATTTCTCAATGGGAACATTGACGAAACGATCTATATGGTGCAGCTAGAAAACTTTGTGTCGGGAGACTCAAAGAAGATGGTTTGCAAACTAAACAATTCCATCTATGGGCTAAAATAAGCGTCTCATCAGTGGTACCACAAATTTCATCAAGTAATTCTCTCATTTGGTTTCGAGATGAATGTTGTTGACGATTGTGTGTATTACAAATTCAGTGGGAGTAAGTAGATTTTCTTGGTCTTGTATATTGATGACATACTACTTACCACTAATGATATAGGTATATTGCACGAAACCAAGAGATTTCTATCAAGAAATTTTGAGATGAAAGACCTTGGTGATGTCTCCTTTGTATTAGGGATCCAGATACACCGAGACCGATCGAGAGGTACTCTAGGATTGTCACAAAGAAGCTATATCGATAAGGTGCTCAAAAGGTTTGGCATGCAAGACTGCAAACCAGGTGATACCCCGGTTGCTAAGGGAGACAAATTTAGTCTCAGTCAGTGCCCAAAAGGAAATCTTGAGATTCAAGATATGCAGAAGATTCCCTATGCATCAGCTGTAGGGAGTCTAATGTATGCTCAAGTTTGTACGCGTCCGGATATAGCGTACATTGTTGGAATGTTAGGCAGATACTTAAGCAATCCAGGAATGGATCATTGGAAAGCAGCCAAAAGGGTTATGAGGTATTTGAAGAGAACGAGAGATTATATACTCATATATAGGAGGTTAGACTTTTTGGGGATCATTGGGTATTCAAACTCCGATTTTGCCAGATGACAAGATAGTAGAAGATCCACTTCAGGCTATATTTATATATTAACTGGTGGTGCAGTTTCTTAGCACAATGCCAAGCAAACTCTTATTGCTTCGTCCACCATGGCAACAGATTTTGTAGCATGTTATGAGTCATCAAATTATGGGATTTGGCTGAAGAACTTTGTCACTGGACTGCGAATTGTAGAAGGAATTGAAAGACCACTTAAGTTATATTGTGACAACAAATCAACCATCTTATACTCCAATAACAACAAGAGCTCGACCAAGTCAAAATACATCGACATCAAGTTCCTAGTTGTCAATGAGAGGGTACAAAGTGGACAGATTTCCATAGAACACTTAGGGACAAACTCCATAATAGCAGACCCTCTTACAAAGGGCCTTCCACCCAAGGTCTTTCATGAGCACACTACTCTCATGGGTGTCTTAGACTTTGAGGAATCTTTGGTTTAGTGGGAGTTTATCACTTTTGTATTTCATGTTCTATGTTCGATTTTATATACACGAGTCCTTTTGTATTTGGTTACTTTTATGATCAAAAATAAAGTTTAGTATTCAGTTTATTACACTTTGTACAATAATGTATTTAAATGATCTCACTAAAGTAAAGTANNATGCTACACATTTCATGATTAATCTATGTCATTTAGTTGTGTTAATATTAGTGATCATTGATGGGTTCAGTTATGATTGATATAACGAAGACCGCTTTAGTCTTATATATTGATATTACTAATGGACAAGATAGTGATATGTCCAAGGTTTATAATTGCGAATTTTGAGCTTATAAAGTCTAACACATTTGTAAGAATACATATTTGACCAATGGGAGATTGTTAGAAATATTTGGGTCACATATGTAATGTTTAAATATGTTAGGGCTTGCAGTTTAATTAGTCAAATTAAAGTGATATATTTCATATAAGGTTTATGGCTAATGACATAATTGTCATGAAAATATTATATAGATGCCAAAGGCTTATTTATATTTTTATGATAGACAGAAATAGAAATAAGAAAAATTTTAAAGTCATGACTGTTCGTGAAAGAGCATGTAGTTTGAAAGTCATTACTTTTCATGAAAGGGCATGTAGTTTAAAAATCATAACTCTTCATGAAAGGGCATGTACTTATTATAAAAGGTTATGTTCCACAAATCATATATATTAGTTTTCTTTTCTAACATCTAGAAAATGAGACTCTTTATTGTTGAAGAGGAATTGTGCATACAAGACTTAGAAGACCAAAACCCGCAAATTCCTCCTCTTATCATATTCTCTATGGATTCGGATACGCTTCCGCTATAGTCTTTCTCTACTTCTTGATGATTGAACATGACTTGTCTTGATTGGATGATGGATTTCATCTTTAAGTATTTCCCCTAAATATCCAATGGTTACTTCCTTTTTTCGGTGGATTGCTAATTTCTCCGTTGTAGTCTGTCTCATTTCTATTCTATATCTTATTTACACCAGCGTATCGCCATAATTATGCTCAAGTCATTGAAGTATTAAGCGTCAAAGTCTCCGTGTTAACCGTTATGCGAGATTCTGTATTTCATACGACCTTGTAACTAAGTTTGCTATCGTTGTTTTTTTTCTGGGTGGTATTTTAATTATTAAGTTACTTGCCATTTTTTGAAGAAAATACAAAAATTTGAAAACATAAATCAAAAAATTGCCACGGTGCTTTTACAATTAAAGCCATGAGGCTAAAGATGAGATTGCAACAGTTGCAAGGAAGCCAGTAAATCATAGGATTTGTTTTGGGTAAGGTAAAGGAATATGTAATATATATATGTGTGTGTATATATATATATATCACTTTAGATTCTAAGCTCTTGTTTCTATGCTTTTTTGGGGGGAGGGGGAAGAAAAAGTACAGTATTTGTTTCTTGTGCTTAATGGGTAACCCTTTATGCTTCTTTGTTGTCTCTTTAACTTGTGTAGACCATTCAAAGTTTGATCAAGTTATTAAGCCCCAATACCATGCAATCTTTATTTTTCTCTTTTACCAATGCAGACTATCTTTCCCTTTTCTTAAAGATTTTCTCTCTCTTTTTTTTTTGTTTTATTAAATTAATGCTAATGAAACTAAATTTCTTTGTCATCTTCCTTTTACTAGAACAGATCCTTGGCGACTCCTGTAAATATTACACTGCATCTTTTTGGGGGAAAAGGGAAAATCATTAGTATAATTTGTATATAATTGGGGACATATTAAAATGATCGGTTCTCTACCGCTTGGTATTGTTTTATGCCCATCTATCACATTTTGTTGTGAAACATTCCCCATTAGTAGGATGCAAATGATCTGAGTTATTCGTAAATAAGTTCGGATTCGACTCATTAAGAGTTCGGCTCAGACTAATCCATCTATAAACGAGCCGAGTCTAAACAGTAAAGTAAAGTTCGTTAGATAAACGAGCCAAATTTGAACAATTGTCGTCTTGGCTCGTTAAAGACTCGGGCATGTTTGATCGATTTTAAATTAAAAAAAATATATACATTTTCCCCAAATCATAAAAGTAAATCCATATACATAAATATATATAGTTCAAATTTAATATGATAACTAGGAAATAATTGACGTACCCCTTTATTAGTATAATTATTTAATAATTTTATCATGTTTAGTAATAATTCTATGCACTTTTTCATTATCAATTTTTTTTGTCTTATTTTATCATATGAAATTAAACTGAAATAATATTTTCTTCATAAATATATTGAAAACTCATAACAAATCTTGCTAATACAGATTTTTTGAAAATATCGATTTCTCAATTCACAAAGTAATATGTAAAAATGTAAAATAACGTAGCATTCATGATCAAGCACAAGCTCGGCTCAACTCAGCAATAGCGCAACGTCCTGTGTTTGTTGCACCACGTCATTAGAACAGTCATTAATCGATGAGGACTGATTTTAGTCCGTTCAGATGTGTCTAATAACTACACTTTCCCTCTTTCGTCAGCTGCATACGATACAAGCTTATATGTGCACTTTTATATCTTGTTATCGCTAAAGCAAAAGATGCATATAATTTTTGCTGTTGATTTTAGTAACATAAAGAAGTTATACACGTGAAATTATTGAGCAAATAGCAACGGTATATAGACCCAAAAAAAATAAAAATAGCAACGGTATCAAGGCAACACCTAACAGGCTTTCGCTACTACATGGCATCAGCGATAGCAAGACGGGACAGTTTGCGGATCATTCATAAATAACTCTCTTTATTTCCAATCCCACTCGAGTCACAGCCTGAAACAAACGAGTCCATAATTGAAAGAAAACATAATACCGTGAGCCTCAATGGCAGGTTACCATTACTAAGCTATATACGGGGTTAACGTAGCCCGGTCACACCGTCTATCTACATCATATGAATAATCTACGGATCAAAGGGGCTCCTGACCTCATTTAACAAGTGCCCTTCAGATCCTACTTATCTACAACTACTAGATCGACTTTAATTTTATCCTACGGTTGGGAAATAAAGGAGCAATATAAACAAGAAACATCAAATATAATATAAAATTGATCTAGCGACAAAAAAGGTATGATGAAGGGGCTCCGGTTAACAAGGTTTGGAGGCCCTTCATTTGCTATATACCAACCGTTGCCTTCACAAAAATAAGACAACTGAAGACCAAACCATCGGATAACAAAGACATGTTTCTCGATACAATACATAGTTAGGAATCAGGGGAAAATGTACAACAAAGTACAGAATTGAAACACATGGAACAAACATTTAAACCGATGCATCATAGCTTAGGAGTTACATATTCTCACGCAGCAACATATGCCGCTTTCTTTCCAAATATTTATCATGTACAAATACAACAAAGACCGGAATGTCAAATTAAGGAGCTCAATGGTACATGTATATATACGTACATATACATATTATTGGGCTGGCTGCTCTTGAGGCGGAGCTGCAACAGCTTCAGGAGTCACAGTTGATCTTGGTGTGACTGTGAAATGAACACCGCGACGTTGACCCGCATGAATCATGAACGCAACTTCCGTTGCTGCAAGAGCCGCTGCAGCTTCCTGAATTGAACAAATCACATGAAAAAACATTATCTACATTAGGATAAAGGCGACAGAAGCAACGCAAAAGGTTATTCTATATCAACAGATACTTTCTTCACAAGTTCGCTTCATCAAATTGAAAGCAGGTTCATCAACATGTAAAGTTCAATTATTATTATCCTACACATTTAGCATAGTTATATTAAGAGCTGGCTTTTTGTTTACATGGCAATCTGAATTTTATGGTTGCTCCATGTTCAGCCTCTACTAAAATTAATATTGGTGTCATTAAAAGCTCTAACTTGAATATTCATATAGGCTAGGGCCATGCACGCCTTCATTGCAACCCATGGGTCGGGTTTGTACAGGAGAAAAAGGATAAGAATCTGTACATTGTACCCTCTTTAGACACAGCAATACAGGAGTTTTGTGCACTGGGATGTTCATATCACATATATTTACATTTAGCATAGGTATATTACGAATAACAAGATTTTATAGCAACATGACAAACAAAATTATCACCAATTAACCATCTTCAAATCTAGAGAGTAGAGACTCCATTGGTAGACGTGTGACGGTAATTGTACTAGCTCTAATCCAGTTAGATTAACAAACAGTTGTTTCGCACGCTAATGTGTCATCAATATTTTACCTTCCAAAACAAAAGTTAAAGAGTGTAATACACAGAAGAAGGGAAATAACATATTCCATAAAGGACTAACCTGTGCCTGCCTTCGACGCTGCAATATACTGATTGCCCATGCCATGATGTAGCATGGGAGAAGAAAACCAGCAGCTCGCAATAAGAAAAGCTGCTCAAAAAAAAAAATTAGCAAAACCCAAACAAAGCATACCATATGACAACCCGTGCCTATGATAGCACGACATGCAGCCACACGGGGAAAAAAAAATATCACTTACAGAGAAAAAGGTGGAAGCCTCATCGTCATCATCACCGTTCCCAATTGTTAGAGCATGCCTCAAGAGTAGAAGAGCCATCAGCTACCCACGAAAAAGGGAAATTTAGAAGATGTTTACTTGACTAGGTAACATGAAAATGAAGATCAGCAAAACAAAATTAAAAACAAAATGGAGAAGACCATTTTAGACTGCAGTTTATCCCAGACTTAACAATTGAAACCAGCATGTGTACAATTATCAAATCATGTCTGTTTATTGTGCACAACTAAAACCTAATCACGACTTTGTTGCATCTTCAAAATTTATAAACCCTGTATTAATAGTAATCAACCCTCCCCAAGTCCATTCATGTCAAATCCCAGAATTCACATGCAGCAAGTCGAGTACTGCAGATAACATATTGCAGCATGTAATACCACATTGATGCTTATTGTATTGCCAAAGAGAAGAATAAATGAAATACATACTTCTGATCATTTTTTCCACTTTCCAAAATATATATATACTTCAAGTTGCCTACAATGTGTCTTTTTTTTGCAACAGTTAGAGAAGGAGAGGGAAATTTACAATCAGAGCAGCAGAGCGGCAAAAGGCAGCTCCACTGGCATTGGGGTCAGAGTATTCATCATAGTCAGCCTCTAACAGATGTCGTTCTGCTGCTGCCATCGCCAAAAGTCGAGGATCATGCAAGTCCATAGGAGGTCCGTGAATTCTCCAACCACTGCGTGAAAGAAACAATTAAAACAGAAGCAATGAGAACAAGAGCATATAGTTTTAGTAAAACCCATCCATACAATATAGGAAGATATTGTTCAATACCAGCTCTCTCAAAATGTCAAACACAGATGTATTACGCACTGAGTTTTATATGATGTATTTGAAGAAAACAGTTGTGCATTGTTGACCATTGTTTGATACCAGCTCTCAAAAGGTCAAAGTACGTGAAATCATAAACCAAGTAGACGAGCTCTTTTCAAAAGATATCAAGTTTAAACTAATCTTTTGGTGAATAGAAATCAAGTTTATACTTACCTGATATCAATAACAGCATCCTCAGAGGATAGTGGTGGTGGTGGAGCAGTATAACCAGGCTGGTAAGGCTGTGACATACAAGATTTTTTAATACGTTAGAGCAATTACTGATAGTAAAACCAATCCTCACCTCTCACTAGGAATCAAATTTCTAAGAGGGGGCTGTGGAAGATCTTGCATTGGTTATTCAAAGTAGACATAAATGATCAGACAGAAAATGAATCGTTTCAACAAACAATATCTTCAAAAAGGCAAAAAAAGATCAAGTTTGATGTCCTAGTAATGCTCAAATTGAACTTTATATACGGAACAATTTCAAAAACAAATTGTAAAACAGGCTATTCCTGTTCCTTTTGTTTTCTTAATTACACTGTACGTTTTCTATGGCATTTCCTCTGCCGGTCCTTTTTATGCATGACTTACACATGCCTGCTCCTTTTTTGCCCATTGCACAGGGTTTGACCCCTTCAAATAATTTTACATGTAAAAGAAGCATATATTGAACTTTTATGTGTAGTAAAGAGGGTATAAGATCGAAAGAACGGCAATAAATGAAGCTGCAGAAACATACCTGGTGACATATCTCACATGTTGTGTCTCCCTTCTCATTGCACCATCGCTGCACACACTTCCTATGAGCAAACTGGAGAAACAGGACAGATATTTGTTAATAATTAACTAAATTAAGCAGGCTAAATCTGAAACATAATGACAAATAATGAAATAAATTAAAAAAAAAAAAAAGATAAAATAAAAACAAAAATCCAAACCGAGTACCAAACAACCGTGACTCGAGGCAAAAACTTCTAAAACCAAAGTTCTGTTTTATGGCTGCGATCAAGCACCATATCCATTAGCTCCGTTCGCTACATTTTGAGGGCGTTTCTGAGTTTTCTTCCTTTTCAATACTATGATCCATGTATAGGCTTCCAAAATCACAGCAATACACCCGAGGGCTGCGATAATGCCTATATATGCGTTCTTCCATTTTTCTTCAGGGTCTAGAATATCGAAGCCCTTGAATATGTTTACGATACTGAGGATGATCGTGAGGTACCCGATCCCCCAGTGGTAAAAGTTCCAATGCATTCTGTACTTGTTATCCTTATTCGGCCTCAATAGCAGAGCAAAAACCTAAAGACAATTAGAAACAAAATCAGATTGTTTATAAAAAAAAAAAAAAAAAGTTATACTACTTTATCTGCTCAATTTATAAATGCAATATTTTTTCTAAGAGTGCAACAATTTACTAAAAACAAAAGAAAATAAAAGAAAGGAACAGTTGCATAAACTCCTAAAAAGTCACTGTCATTTAACGTCAATAAGTCCCTTTAGTTGGTAGATGTTTTGCTTTATTAATTGTCTAGAGTTGAAATTGCAAAGTTTTAATGGAGCACCCTTTTTAACAAAATACCAATTTATACGTAAAGTCCTTCATAGATCACACAAACTCGAATTAACATTACCCGAATGTGAAATTTTTTCGGGAGAAATACTCACGGTTGTTATCGCCTACACCAGGGACAGAGCAAAAGGATGGTTGGGTCTTCAACCCCCTAGTAATTTTAAAAATCAACTCGATACCCTATATCTTAGTCTAACAAAATATTATTCAGCTTTCCCATTTTCAATTTCTAGCTCCGTCTCCGTTATGCAGTTTACATGCTAAATCAAGTCTAAGTAGTTCTCCGCCGTATGAGTGAATGAAAATTTTCGAGATTTACATTAATACACATATACTAAGCATAATAAACATCTATGATTCAAAAATGAAACTTTTA
>MKEJ01061057.1:0-11361 GCA_001753735.1 Embelia ribes
GCTCACCAGCTAACACAGCAAAAGTGTGATCGAGCCGAGCTCTTAACGCCGCAAACCCATAAATTAATTTTCGAAAAAGTAACAAAAATAACAAATTAACAAACAACCAAAAAGCCGTCTTCATTTTATTCTATCGAAAATAGAGAAAAACCAATATCCACAACCCATTGTCTGCAATTCGAAAGGGTAACTAAAACCAAATTACATATTTTTCATATCCCAAACAAAAACACCATTATTTATCACTATCCCCTTTTTTTTCGAAAAAAACAAAAAAGTTTTATTTGCGAGCGAAACATACACAAATACGCTGCTGTATCGGGGTCCTACACCAGGGGCAGTCCTTCATGCCTTGCTTCTCATGAACCTCGTTGCACTTCGCACACACGACTTGATGAGCACAAGGAAGAAAAACCACCGACATTTCCTCCGAGAGACACATCACGCACTCCCTTTCGCGTTTTACCCCCGAAAATTCCTCCTTTACATTTGCCATCGTCATTGACGGGTCCCGAATGCGGGCCTCATTGGGATCCACATGCTCGATTCCTCGCCTCAGAGCAGCTATTTTGGAGGAGTCGGTTTTCAGTCTCAGCTGGGAGAGTTCCTCTTCGAGCTTTTGAATATTGTCCTTGTATTTCTTTAAGTTTGCTTCGGCATCCGCTTTAATCGTATCCTCTTGAGCTTTTGCCGAAGCTTCGAGTTCTTCTCTTTCCCTTCTGATCGAGTTTGCTTGTTTGAGCCCTTCTTCTTTGGCCTTCTCTTCTTGTTTCCATCGAGCCTGTCGCATTTCAACTAGTTCAATGAGAAAAAATGACAACAGAAAGCCCCGCGTAACGTTATTTACTCTTTCATTTGCGTACTAACCACGTTCACGTAAAACATTTTTCTTCGTATAGTACCCTTATTTATTTGCTTGTTAATTTGAAGAACGCAAATCAGTTTGGGGAAAATGTCTAAATCGGGAAATCATGAAAAGATGGCGATAGTAACAAACAGATGGGAAAAGGAAAAAAAATGTGTTGATAATGCCTCGATACCCACACTAGAAAACGCTGGAAGCAGAGAAACATAAATACGGAAATAAATTTTCGGACTTTTTGATCAAATAAGGAAAAACATATTGACAAGGATAGAAACTGCCGCGTATTATCACACGCAAACTTCAGAAAATAATAGGAAATGAAAACAAAAATATAAACGCAAGCACGACATCAAAATAAAATTCACCATGTTTCATAGTTCATATAATGGATAATACGAGCTAGCTAAAGTTCCTATATCTATTCCACTGAAACCCCGATCATAAACAGATCGAAAAAGTTATAGCACAAAGGGAAATTCATGTGAGAAATAGCATTCTTTGTTTCTTATAGAGGTTTTTTAACCATACATGGATGTATATATCTTTGTGCCATAAGACTAGGAGAAACTAAACATGTGGTAATTAGTTCCAAGTGCAAGATAAATTTAAGAATCTCGCAGAAGATCAAACTAATTGCCTGGAACTAAGGGAATGTTATTGTCTTTTTTACTAAAACAAGACAAAAATTTTGTTCCTTGTCGCAAAAACGACAGTAAATGTTCGTGATCAATGTAATAAAAGCGGGAATAATACAAAGATGAACGCAAAACAACAGGAAAGCTCTTTATCTCTATTTCTAACGGTATAGATGGGAACCAAAAAAAACAAGATTCTTAGGAATAATTTTCCGTAAACGAATACTCAAAAGGACCATAAATTGGTGGCCGAGTCAAACGGTAAGATATTTATTTCTCAGAAGACGAAGATAAGAGCTGATAACGGTAGAATCTGCATCTTCAATCAATTCCCTTAATTATGGAAATTATACGAATAATCAATAATCCAAGTCTTCTCTCTTTGTGATATTCATAAGACAACTTTTCTACATTTCCTTCTTTTCTACGTGTTATTTGTCTAATATTCCTTAATATAGAAAGTGTTTTACTACATCCAGAAAGAAAAACAAAAGCAGACCAAATGAAACCTCAGAAATCGGAAACTAAACAGCGTACTTGGAGCACCGTTCCAACACCTTGAAACCGTGTACTTGGTATTAACATATATACATGTACACAGATATAAACATCGAAAGTAAATGAAAAATATGCAGCAATTCATTAACATACCTCCTGTTGATCCCTCCTATCCTTGGCTAATTCAACTTCCCTATCCAGCTGCACACGCTTACGCTTCTCGGCCACAAACTCATCCTGAAACAAGCCCTTCTCCTTCTCCCATGACTGGATCCTAGACGCAGCCTCTTTTTCTCTCTTCACTCCCTCCCGGCAGCTCGCTGCTGCCTCCTTAGCCCTCGCCTTCGCGGCCTCCATCTCCCTTCTCAGCCACGTGTTCTCCCCCTCCAATCTCCAAACTGCCCCATTCGCCCGCTCCATCTGCCCACCAGCCTTACGAAGAGCGTTTTCCATCTCCGAGAGCTTCTTCATCGTGTTCTCTTCTATGGTTTGCTGCTCTCTCTTCACCCTCTCCGCCTCGTCCCTCTCCTGCCTCAGTGCCTTAAGCTCGGCCTTGTCCTTGCCCAACCTTTTGGCCGCCTGCATTACCTTCTCGTTAGCCCACTCGTTCCACTGCCCGAGCTGGTCCTGCAGGACCTGCTCCTTCGTCAGCAACCTCGTCAACATTACGTCTTTCTTATTGCACTGGGCCCACTCACTCGGAGGAGAAAGTGAGAGTTCATTATTTGTTTTTGCTTCTGTTTTCTCTTCGGAGATCATCTCAGGCAGACTGGATTTCCTTTCTATTTCACTCTCGGTTTCCATTTCTCGAGGTTTGTCGGTGACAGTCGTTTTGGTTAGCTTCACAGTGGCGCTTTTGAAATTAACGCCCGCGGATTCTGATAAGGACCTCAATTTCTTATCCAAAACTAGACCTCCAAAACTGCTTAGATGTTTCCCAGATCGGGAAGAGCCTTTAGAACCGTGGTTACGAGAGGATCTCTCCAGGTGAAGCACCTTTTGGCGGAGCATGTATTCTCTCTTGGTAATGCCCGATATTTTCCTGGGGCACGCGGATTTAAGATCATTGCCCGTTAAGGAAATTGGACTAACAGGTAATTTTTTTGGTTTTACAATATTTGGTACCCCGGAGACTGAGATTGCCTTACACTCACAAGTTTGAGAACAGGGGTTCGGTTTACTAGTAGCGGAAAAACTAAATTCGGAACCAGTTGTTTCGGTTTTGGCATCAGGTTGAAGGAATTTTGGGGTACATCCACTGGGACCCACATTGCCCGACGAATTACGATCCAATGAACAAGCATTAGTGATGTTCATATCCCACAGCAACAAACGCCACAAGGCATCGCCAACACTAAAAGAGTGCCTCACTTCACGTATAGAGCACACCAATTCCGCTAATACGTACTTTTCCATATGTTCTAAATCCTCAAAACAATGCTCTTTTGACGAATCATTTTCATTTCCGTTTCGAAGAAACAAAAGAGCGTTATTAACTATATTAGATATAATGTCCTTAGGCCCGCAGTGAACGCCAGCCCTAAGTACAGCCTTATGAGCAACTTCTTCGCTATAGCCAAAAGCAACAATATTCCTAATGGCACCTCTGAAAATCGTCTCCAAATCATTCAAAACTAACTCCTCGAGCTCAGTCTCGGTGAGATCTGTCCAATCAGCAAAATCACATACCTCCTCTTTTTCCTCATGGGGTTGGTCCGAGGTCACATTGGAGGATCCTACCCCGGTAGGTAACCCGAGTCTGAGTTCGAGAGGATCCGAGAGGTTAAGGCTAACGCTACAACAAATTTCACACCCGCAGTGATTTTCATGGTTTTGGGTTGTTTCTGTTTTTTGAGATGGGAATTCGTAAACTGGTAAATCATTGTCTGACAGAGAGACAAACTTATACGGGTCCACTAAAGGTGGATCAGCTCGAAATTTTCTCTTGTTCCTGCTACTCATCTCGGCCGACAATGCCTCGCTACTACTATTAGCCAGCATGGAAGCCATCTCAATCTGCATGAGAAAATACATTCAAACCTTTACTAAAAATGCATAATCATAAATCAGCAAAAAAGCAACATATTAAATCCCAATCAAGATTGGCGAATAGGAAAAAAAATCCATTTCCCATGTAACACAAAATCTTTTCTCAGTCCTTAAACTTGTAAAGTGCAAAAATTTAGTTAGTTAAACTATAAAGAGGGTGAGCCACCATTTACGATGTAATTATCTTATTTGTCGTTACGTTGTTCTTTTGATAGTTTTGTATGAAGATTTTATCTTTTTTAGTTTATGCCAGTTAAATGATTGACACTTCAAGTACGACAACCTGATTAATGTTGAACTATAAACACGAAAACTTGTTTTAACATTCCTATAGATAAATTCTACTAAGGCTATAATCGATTTATAAAGAGGCAGCAACATGAATTTTTCATCATACAAAGGAAGGGGTAAAGTAAGGCAAATCACCAATCACAAAGCGCCCAATTTCATGTCCTTTTTCTTAATAAATACAGAATTTAGCATTGGAAAAAATCTACTCATATTGAATGCACCTCAAAATATAAACCAAATAGGAAAATATAAAAAGGTATTCAAATAACAATCAAGTTCCAATTTTTGAAGTGAATAAAAATTACAAATTGAAGCTGCAAAAATTAGTTTCACATAGAAAAGGGTCTAGTATTTAAAACAAACAAGCTCATTGAACTGATCACTAACAATAAATCATAGATATTTGCATCACATATCTGGAATTCTATGAAATTCTTCTGTAATTGTATCAAATTCTTTATTGAAAACAGAATCGAGAATTGGAAACAAGAAAATTTGATTATTGATTATAAATTTCTCGGTCCCTTAACCTGTATTATGTATGATTTTATAATTTGTCGTTACGTTGTTCTATTGATAGTTGTGTATAACGATTTTACCTTTTAGAGTTATCAGCTGTTAAATGCTAGATACTTCACCAACAACAAAACCAGCTTTACCGTTAAACTTTAACATGACAGATGATTAATAACAATCTGATATTAAACAGCAAGGAAATATTTCCCAGGTTATTTTGTTTCTTTAGTGAAGCTAAAACATGAGTATTCTTTTCCAAAAAAGAAAACCCAAACATTAGTATTCCCAGGTTATTATGTCGCATGTGCCGAGTTTAATAAATGTAATTGTAGTAGTATTATTTTTCTTTATGATAATTATAATTGCATGAAAATCCACAAATGCTGAATGCAAATCAAACAATCAATCTGATAAAAATATATATATAAAAAGCAAAAGATCAGCTGTAAATCAAGCAATCAGAATCCAATATCCCATATTTATAAAACCGCTGAATGAAGCTACAAGCAAGCCAATTGAACTGATCACCGAACAAAATTCGTTGTTTTTACGCCATCTGTGCTGAATTATTTGGGCTAAAATTTTAAATGTAAAATTTTTTATTCAAAAAATTATTGACTACAAAAGAGCAAAAAAAAAAAAAACAACAACAAAAAAAAAAAAGCTACTGATACTAAATGCCAAACAAGCAATGAACCTGATCAAAAAATTCAACTCATTGAACTGATCACTACTTGCAAATCCCAGTTTTTTATCTGCAGAATTATATCAAATTCTTCTAAAGTTATAACAATTTCCTAACTAAAAACCTGATAAAAAGAATCAACCGATACAGAATGCAAATTAAACAGTGAACAGATTATTGATCGTACCTGAGATTGAATTAATCAGAAATCAATCAAAATTGGTCAATTTTCCTGCATCAAAATCCAAGAATTATGATACATCTAATAAAAAAAAAAAGGTCAAAAAAGAAAAAAATTCTCAACAAAAATCAGAATCAATGTGTTAAACAAAACCCAGCTCAAATCAGAGCTTAAAAATCAATCAAATCAAACCCATATCTCAGGAAATTCATAAAACAAGATTTGAGAAAATTAATTAAAAGATCCCCCAAAAAAAAGTGATTTTTTTTAATTTTGATCGAGGTGTACCGATTATATATTTAATTGGGGGCGATTGAGAATTGGATTAATATTCGAGCATCGAATGAGCTAAAGGCAAAATCGATAGTTCAATTGCTTTAATTTTTTATTTTTATTTTTTTTCTGCTTAGAGCAAATTCGCCGTCTCTCTCCTCTCTTTCTCTCACTATAAAAAATTAAGTGAATTAACCTCATTTGGACCACGGACATTTTATAGTCATAGATTTTGTCACCTAACCATGGTTAAGAAGATTTAGTTTAGTTGAGATTTTTTTTTTTTTGGGTAAAAAAATTAAGTTTCCTTATTTTTAGAGATAAAAAAAATTATATCGTATAAAGATGTTAATTTTTTTACTTTAAAACATGGAAAATAAATTCAGATTAAAAATGAAGAACCAAATGAACACAAATTTTTGAGAAAAAACTTAAAAATATTAAATTTAAAAATTACATCCAAACAAGATCGTGTGTTTCCTTTACATTCTTTTTTTTTTTTACAAATTGTTTATTGGGTGATGGTATAACCATTGTTAAACAAGAAAAATGCTAAAAAAAAGAAGAAAAAAGTTGAAGAACAAAAAAAATAAAATAATTAAATCAAACTCATATCTCTTAAAATTCATTAAGAAAATTATTTGGAATATCTCAAAAAACATAGAAAATTTTAATTTTGATCGAGACAAACCCAATCGTCGATATGATTTGGGGCTATTAAGAATTTGATTAATCTTCGAGCATCGAATGATCTAAAGAGAAAATTGGATAGTTCAATTGTTTATTTATTTTTCTTCTTAGAGCAATTCGCCTTCCCTCTCTTACTGTAAAAATAAATTATTGGGTAAATTACATTTTGCCCCTATGAGTTTTATGACAATTAAATTAATTCAAGGGCTTTTGTAGGTATAGATTTTGTCAGCTAACCATGGTTAGTATTTTCTCCTGCGAATTTCGTTTATTTGTAGTTTTTAAAAAAGAAAAAATTTGAGTTTTTTCAATTTTGAAAATTTAAATATTTTTGAGCTTATAGTTTTCTTTTTATGTTAAAACATAAAAAAGATCAGATTAAAATGAACAATGCAACATATTTTTAAGAAAAAGTAAAAGAAAATTAAGTTTATAAATTGAATCCAAACAAAGCTCAGTATGCGTTTCTCTTTTAGGTTATGTTTGCAAATTGTTTGTTGGATGATATTATAACAATTGTTAATGTCCATGTGTCTTTTTGGAGAGGTATAGGTGGAATTTAATTTTGGGGTAGGTATGAATTCGGAAGTTTGAACAAATTTTTGTAGGATAATCCAAAAACCACCCCTTTTAATTACCTAGTTAATTTTTTTTAATAATTTAACTTATATTTTCAATAAAATTATGTATGTAAAAAATAAATTTGATAGTTATAGTCGTGAACCTTTTCAGTATCAGTGCAATTATCTTTCTTTCTCTTACATTGTTGTTTGGATAGTTGCGTACTATTATATCATACCGTGGACAATTCTTTTTTAGATTTTCACCACTTCACGAAACACGATCCATGATTATGGATACGTGCTTCAATCGATATTAATAACAACTTACGGTGCACAAACGATTTATCTACTCACGTTGTTGCATCGAGTTTTAAAGTTAAAAAACTCTCTAATTAGACATTAGTCATTAGTCATTTCATCATGCGACACTCATCTTAAATAGTAAAAGCGCAACCTAAATGGGCTCAATGGACTTTCTAGCAATGACCAAGGCCCCATAAGCTCATTAAAATAAATAACTAAATTATTATTGTAAATATTAAAATAAAAAAAATAAGAATTATTGTTCTCATCATTTAACCCCTCTTCAAAACAAACTTGTCCTCAAAGTTGAATTTCGGATTAGCGGCCTCGGAATTTATACACCAAGATACTCCAATTTCATCATTCCCCCCACTTGACAACAGCCTTGTCTTCCAGGTCGAAAATTAGAACCAACATTTTTCAAAGCCTTACTTCTGACGACCTGGCATAACATCAAACAAATTTCGCCAAACTCGAAATATTGAGTGTTTTCTAAGTTTAGGTACTTTCCAAAACTGGTATGCCAAACATAAAACATTATATTCCTACGTGCATGCAAAACTATTTAATTTTTCTTGAAATTCCTTATAACCAAATTCACAATAAGTGGCAACTTGTAACCCCATATCAAATTGCTAAATTTCTTTGAAATAGCATCCTAAAACGGATCCATAAACTCCACAACTGGAGTATAACCTCCCAAAGTCAACTCATGTTGTTCGACACCTCTTAGAGTCATTAAAACCCACGAACACTTCCCATTTTTATGAACAACATTGTTTGGACAGATTGCAGTATCAATATTTAAAAAATCATAAGTTGTTGCTCGCTTATCCAAACATTGAAATTCAAATTGGTTGGTGTCTACATATTCTTTTGCTACAGTTTTACTAAATTTTGGATCACAAGGACATCGTTTACTAAAAAAAAAAAAATCTCACAGCTCGACCAATCTATCCAAATATGATTTATGCAAGAAAAATGGTCCAAATACCCCACTTTTGGTTCCATGGATTTACTTGCAACCATTTCATCGAACACTTTTGTTATGGGCAAATTATATGCACCAAAATCATCATTTAATGTTTCGTGTAACCACGTCTTATTATCAAATTTTTTTAACATCGATATTTTTCAAGGCTTCGAATTGAGAGTACTCCGCGTACCAAAAAGCTAAGTGAATTTCAAAATTTCAAAATCCGAATCCAAAGCATGACTAAAGCCAAGTTTGGTGTGAATTTCCAAATTTTAAAATCCAGCATGGCTAAATGGCAAATTAGGAGTAAACTCGAATATTACATTCGGCTCATCTATACAAGAATTACTCGGTGTGAATAGCTCCAACAATCCCGCTTTGAATTCGTCCCACGAGATTGTGCACCCTTGATGTCGGCCCAAAAATCAATGCCACCATTTTATAGTTTTTCCATTGAGATGTTGGGTGGTTATTGATACCTTTTTACGCCATTGTATTTTGAATTTTGTGCAATAATTTTTCACCTTGTCAAGCCAAATACACGGCTCCCCACTCGCAAAAATGAGGAAAATCCAAGTTGTTTCGGAATTCCTTTAACATCATACTCCTCGTATTATTTTCTTGGATAATCGGATTTTCAAAAGCCTTTGGGGTTAGAACTGATTTTCTAGAAATATTGGGGGCCAAGTCTAAAACTCTGGAAACTTCGGCACATGCCCTCTGAAACTTCAACAATTGTATTACTAACTTGTAATTAGCTGATTGGATTTGTCTTGTTCCTTGATCTGGAGGACACTTTTTGTTTTCTTAACCTTGTCATCTCATTCATTTATATTTTCTCCTTCTGTTTTATATAAACTCAATTTCACATCTGTGTGATTCATATATAAACTTTATTACAATTTTTTACTTGGAAAATTCCTCAAGGAGACTGCTGAATGTCATTACATATTTCATGTTGATTTTTTTGTGCTTTATGTCTGATTGATTGCGATGTTGATGCTTATTTACCAAATGACCTTCTATTCCAATGGAAGAGAATTGTTAGATTTGGATTTCAACAATATTAATTGTTCTTTCTTAATAGGAAGATGCACAAGCAATTGCAATAAATAAGTAATAATAGAGAGAGTAAGTGCAGAGGTGGGAATGACAAAACTAAAGAGGTATATCTAAATTTATAATCTTAAAATCTAATTTTTTTAGTTATATAACTTTTAATAATTTATCAGTCAGGATATTATGTTATTTTAGATATCCTTACTTACAAAAATATTTTATCATTTTTTATAATTGCTAGATTGCAATTTAGTTTCATCTTTTAGATTTTGTACTACTTCTCACATTGCAATTTTATTTTTAAATAATTTTATTGTAATTGGATATGTATGCTAATAGAGATAACATTACATAGTCATGACACGTATAATATTTGAATTTTGATTTTAATTTAAAATCTGTATATTCATGATTCACATGTTATTTTTTACATAATTCAAATTTATTTAATAGAACTTGGTTACTCATTTTTTTTCAGTTTTGAGGTATTAAATTCTTTTACAAATAGAAAATATATTTCATATCATAATATTTATAGCAAATTATATTTGTTATACTATGATTCTAGCTATATATTTTAAAAAAAATATATTATTGTCGCATATTTATTTCAAATTGTTTTAGCATAATAGGATACAATGAGAATCTATATCTATGTTTTTTATTACTTTAAGTACGAAATTTTTATTTTACTTCTTAATAGATATGTAGTTTTGTTAATTACTTGACCTTCAAGAGTTTTATATACTTTAGATTTTGCTGTATTATTGTATTATGGATCGGATGTGTTGTTTTGACTTTTTTATCCTCATATAGTTGGTACTATTACAAAATTCATAAAATCACATTGCCATCGATTTTATGATTGAATTTTTTTATTTGTATCTATAATTTATGTGTTAATACTTATATTTTACATATTTTAAATTTATTTAACAATATATTATTATTAATTTATTTTTCATTTTTGAAGATTTAAATTCTTTTAACAAATATAAATTATCCTTTTATGTCAAAATATAATACCTATTATATTGTTAGATCATGATTTCTGTAAGACCCTATAAGTTAAGGGACTAAAACTAAAATAACAATTTCAAAATATGTTCGTGTACTGAAGTTCGAAAATTAGAAGTTGACAAATAAAGACTTAATTGTTTCAACTTTTTTACTATCCATTATTTTTTACTTCAAATCACTATCTATGTTTGCCCATAATTCATTATCTATTTTTGCTCATACTTCATCATTTTTTACATTCACAATTCACTATTTATACACTCCATGCAAATAAAAAAAAACTTATACTTATGGATGAGAAGGACTTTCACTATATTTACTATCTTATTCTCTTTTTTCATTTTGTTTACTGTAACGCCCCACCTCGAAATCCACATATCATGTCATGAATAAAGGTAGTATATTATAAACATCTGATAGAACTGAAACAAATGAATCACAATAGTCTCAAACTTTGTCCTTATTATCACGTTCTCCTGGCCAGACATCAAAACCAAAAAAAATAATACTAACATCGATGACTGTTTGAATAATAAAAGGGAAACAACTAAACATGAAATAAAACTCCCAACTGTCCTCGAGTGAGCTCCAACACTCTAACCCTGGAGTCTCTGTATACTAGCTTCCGGGCCTGCTTGGCGGTTTCATGCAAAACAATAGTAGAAAATGCGCCAAGCAAACACGAGTCAGAATGAGCCAACAAACATCAAATAATAGTAAAAAGGTAATAGCAATAGTAAGGAATATAACACGGATA
>MKEJ01061058.1:0-14493 GCA_001753735.1 Embelia ribes
AAATACTAATAAAATTATAAATATATATTTATTTAAATATAAAAATTATTTTCTATACTTATGTTTTAGTTTATATTTCATATTTCTATACTTATGTTTTAGTTTATATTTTATATTTATTTTCTATACTTATGTTTTATATTTATTTAAATATTAAAATTAAATTCAACAGGGAAAGAACCCGTACAGTAATACGATGAAAATGTGTTAATATATTATGCTTTTAAAAACTGGTTATATATTAACTTAGGTGGAAAAGAAAAATTATTTAGGAAAACCATAGTACCGTACCCTGTCACCTTCTGTCTCGTACAGTTTGAATTTACTCATTTAGCAAATTGGTATGTGTAACTCTAAAAAGATTGGATTGGAGTGTGAGCCAAAATACATATTGCAAAAATATAATTTTTTATTATAAAATTTTATTTTTGAAACCTTTTCCTGTTTATTAATTTAATTCTATTATTTTTGGAGTTAGAGATCACACTGCCGTCATAATTTGTCAGCCCTTGTATCAACTTTTTTAGTGAAAACGACGGAGTAAATGTAAATATCCATTTCTCACAATAGAATAATCTTTTATTAAATTTATAAAAAAATATTATAAACAATAGCCGAAGTGTGAATATTAGATATTTTCTATAAAGAAATTTATTATAGCATTTTTGAAATTTAAAAAAAAAAGTAATTTATAAATAGAAAACATTTGTGTGACGTATTTATGATTCTTCAAATGAGAAATCACAGAAGGAGAAAGAGTGATGTACAGACCCAGGGGGAATGCTTTTATATAGTTACTCCTCCGTCTATAAATTATTACAAAATATATTATTTAAAAGATATTAAATTATAATAATTTAATATTTTTTAAATAATAAAAATATCAAATTTATATTTTTGAACATAAAATAAAAATAAATTTAACTTTCTGTTACATTAAAATATTAAATAATTTTATTTTAAATTTTCTTAAAAAATATATTGTACAATAATTTGTGGACAGATAGAGTATATAACAATAAAATGTATTAGCCAACTAAAAAAATAATAGATTAAGTTTGACTAAATTGTATTAGCCCACTGGCAACATAATTTTAGATAAAATTTAAATATAATTTTTCAAATTTTAATTAAAATGTAAATTACTAAACTCTTTTATTCAATTTTTGGTTTTTTTTTTTTCCTTATAGTTATGAGGGGACGGTAAAAGGCTAATAGCTAGATGATCAATACCTTTAATCAAATTTAATTGGGGCAAATTTGAAAACTTAGAATTCATTCAATTTTAAGCGCATTCACTGATATATTGTTTATAACTTAAGTTTTAGACAAAAATTGTGAGGCGAACAAGTAGTAGTTGTACTTTTTAACTAAAATTTTGTGGAAGAAAAAAAATAAAAAAGAAGAAGAAGAAGAGGATGAATAACTTCATCGGTACTATTAATTTATTGACTTAGACGATTAAATCTATTCCCAGTGTTTCATATTAACTATCCTTTAAAGTTATGGCACAAAATTAAAAAAATATTAAATAATTTCTTATGTATAAAAAAATATTAATATTTTATTATATTATCCTATGTTGAAATACTCAAGAAGTTAATATATTGAAAAATTAATAGGGATAAATTTGAAAAAAAAAATTAATAAAAACAATAGTTTTAAAAATTTTTAAATGATAATTAATATTAAATAATTTTTTAAAAATGACAATTAATATTAATGAAGAGAGTAGAAGTAAAGGTAAGAAGAGTGCCTAACATTGATATTAAGGTGAGACATTATTTTTGGCAACAAAAATAAAAATTAAAAAAAATCTGAAAATAATTTTATAGTTTTATTTATAAAATTTTATTTTTGCGCCATTCTAATGACCGTTTGGCACTATTTTTCTCATAAGTAAAGCATGTAAAGACAGAGCTATGAAATGAAATTAATGTTGTCCAGAGCGAGCTATGAAATGACACTATGGACTTACACGCTGATTGTCTCTATTCGCCACGTGGCTCACTACTTGACCATGCAAAATGCAATTGGGATTAAAAAAATAAAAAAAAAATTTCTACCAAGTATATATAAATATTTTTTTTTCAGATTGATTTTTATTTTTATATATCCAAAATTAATTGGATATTTTTCTTTTTATGAAAGTTCAGATATTACAAAATTTTAAAAAAAATTACACTATTGTCATTCCTAATTATTAAAAATAAGAGTAAATCAAATATTTATAGTTGCACACTTGGTCATTAATATTTATTTAAAATTTGAATTAAAATTATCTAAAATTGTGTGTTAATCAAACTAATTTTATTATTCAAGGACAGAGGGAGTAGAAGTTACAGGAGTACTAATTTGCATATATAGTAAAAATTCCAACAATTTCCATTTAATAGCTCCATGCATATAAATTATAAAAATAAATCGGTAGAAAATACAAATATTTTCCCATATCTCGTATAATCCTGAATAATGCACCTGAATGACACTATAAAACTAGAAACTTATAAATATTTAAAATAATATGAGAATTAGTTCTTTCGAGTTTTGAATGATTCAATATCTAACTTGAAAACAAGTTATAGAATTTTTTTTTCTCCTTTCACCCTATTCAATTTCGATGGCCACCACTAGATAAAGAATGTTACATAAAAAAAAAATCATTATCTAATTAGGAACAAATACTTTTCACTGTGTGTGTGTGTGTGTGTGTGTGTGTGTGGTGTAACAAGACTTTATAAGCAATCCTATCCTAACAACTGAATTCTATTGGTTGCTCCTTCATCCTAAAAAGCACTCACGATATCATTTGTTCATGCATCTTACAAGTTCAGATTCTCTTAATGATGCATTCAGCAAATTAATAATATACATTGGAAAAAAAAATATAATACGACCAAACTGATCAATTGCATCTGGGCAAACAATTCAAATATAATAATTCGATTTGGCTTCTGTAGTTTGTTAGGGTTTCATTAGTCAATGTAGGGTCATCATGGTAACTTCTGTGTTTGATGATTATTCAATAATATATATATATATAACACTTTCATGGAAGAGAATTTTCATTTTTTCCTGCCACGAAATCATTATAAAGAAAGGTTTCTTGGTGCACTAATTTTTTTTTCTTGTACCATAAGGAAATATATGTACTTTTGCAAAATTTATCACAATATTGATAGGAATTACTAATTATAGATCCATTTATCATGGTACAAATTGCCATCATTTTGGGGTCCATTAGCATAAAATGGAGATCAGTTATATATTATGAACCCACATTTTACCAGATCAATAGGCTAAATTATCACTTAGCTACATGTGTTTATATCTTGTCATGTTACTTAATTAATAGATGACCTTATTGAACTATACTCAATATGGTGAATTTAGAGTTCAATGTTTTCTAAATACGGCCCCAAAAGAATTCCGTGGCTGTGTGAATGCAACGTATAGCTATATACGAAGTATTGGTATGTTTCATTTGTAAAGAAAACAATCATCATTTAACTTATTGGGTATGGCAATTGAAATAACCCTAAATTGTAAGTTAATATGGCAGTAATTTAGAGTTTATTTTTTATTTTTTGTCGGTGTAGAGATTCCATACACCACCAATACTGAATGAAAGACATATATCCATTTGCACGTGTGAAAACCAACACAAATACATATTGCTATTCGTTTAAGCCCGATAGTATATGAAAATCACATATCACTACTAGAAAACAACGGAACAACAACAAGATTGTTCTCCTTTTGTATGGACAACATGATTCTATTAGCTCACATAGGCAAATTTTATGATTCTTGACATCTTGTTTCATAATTTTTTTGATAAAAAATGGTACAAGGAATATAATTTTTATTGCAAACTCTATTTGGAACGGTTACAATTACTTCGAATGACTAGAAAATTAGGCTAAGTCATAGTACAAACTACTCCTAGTGCTGGGAAATAAAACTAAGTATAAATGAAAATTTGTTATGGTCCTATACCCCTTCTTCGAATGATATTTTACCCTAAGTCAGCAATACGCATAGCGGGTGAGAGAGTGGAATAGTGTCAAATTCTGAAATCTCTCAATTTGAGAATGCCTATTTTTTAACTTTTTAATAATATTAATAATTTTTATTTACTACTAGCTACAAAATTAATTTTTTTTTTATAGATAATTTGTATGTTTATAATTTTACATGTAATTTGATTACATATTTAGAGGTACTAAAATTTTAAAAAAGTTAGCTTAGGCCCAAATAAGAAAAAATGAATGAAATATAACCTTTAGTTAATTTATTATAAGATATAATTTTTTTCTTTTCACTAAAATATGCAACAAATTATTTAAATTTTTTTTATCAGACTTATATTACTCCTATGCTATTATGAAAGAAAAATTATTCATATAAATTATTATATTTATATGTACCAAGAAAAGGAAATAAATAAACAAAAAAGAAGGCGTATTCTCACCCATTAAGAGGAGTTAGTTTTCAGCATTTCAAACTTTCTAAATATTACAAATTCGTCCCACATTTAAATGGATTCGAGAATTAGCCTACACCAGAGCGCGAATTATGCATGAATTGGCCCAAAATTCGCCTGTCCACGGTTTTGGAGCGGGAGCGTGTACCTTTAGCCACGAATTTGGTGACCTAGCTTTTAGCCTTTTATATGAAGTCTTTTAACTTCTATTAACTGTTGCTATTCTCCTTTGCATTTGATTTTCCTTGGGCTTAACCCAATGGCTGCTATTGAATTTAATAAAAAACTGTTTAGCTGTCAATCCTATGTGTTGTCTCTTAGGCAAATATAAGAGGGGAGTAAATTATGCAAAAATAAAACTTAATTTTTTTTTGACAAAATGACCATTTAAAAACTTTAAGCAAAAATATTAATAAAATAAATAACTAAAATGTAAAGAGTTAAAGGAAAAAAAATGCAAATAGAGTTTTATAATGGTTCGACCAAAGATCAATTTATTCCATACGTCCACTCTCCCAAGCGTTACTTGAGGTTCTTTTATCACCAAAATAAATATTACAACCTAATCAGCTCTACGGGTACTAGCTACCATATTTGAGACAACCCCTCGAATTAAATTATACCCTCACAACTCAGTAGTATACGAAATAATTTAAGAATAAATCTTTATACTCAGAAATTAAAAATATATAAGTTCTTGAGTATATGATTTTACAAGCATATACGAAAAATATGAAATTTAAATATTTGAAATATTGCTTATTGCTTAAAGAGATGAGAGAACTCAGAGGGATGGCTTGAAGTGTTGATGGAATCCTTTATTTATAGTATTTGAACTTGAGTCGAGATATGGAAAATGAATCAAGAATTTATTGCTCTAAATATATGACCGTAGATTGTTGGATTTCTATCTGTAGTTGGTTAAGTGACCGTATACTGTCAACCCTTTTATTGTAGGCGGTCAATCATCTCGACTGTATACGGTCAACCCTTCTACCATATACGGTCAACACTGATCAACTCTTCTATTGTTAGAACTTCTGACTAATACTTTGACTTCAAAGAGCTTTTTACCCATATTCTACTTTTGATCTTGGTTAGTAGATCTTTGAATGTCCTTCAAAAAATATAAAACAGACTTTTATCGGATTTACGAGATAAGAGATATGCTCATTTTATAAAACAATATCGGTTTTGAATGCTTGATCTATTTGTCTTCATTTTGACATTTTTTCACTTTGAATTTGATTATTACCAAAACATTAAACTTGTAGATATTTGAATTATCTTTTTAGTCATGTTTTGTAAATATCCATTGGATTTATGAGTTATGAGATATGATCATTTTACCGAACAACTTTCATTGAAGTATTCAGTTTAGGCCTCTATTTCTTTAAGACTTGTCTTTCTTCAAATTGTGTTGTATTTTGAGTTTATAATTGGCTTTGTACCTTCACACAAACTTGTTCAAATATTAGTATCATAATGAACATAAATTAAACTTTGTTTCTTACTAATTTTTCATCATCAAAATATGTTTAATTAAAACTTGGACCAACAAATATTTGGTCCTTTTCATGCCACATATCCCCTGTCTGTCCATTACTTCTTCAAATGTCACACGTGTATAAACAATTATTTAAATAATCATAATAAACTATGTATAATGTGGCACAACCATTAAAACTTTGGCTTAAATTTATATTGTTAATACTATTAATTAATTAATCTTTTTTAGGTCAAAAATAACTAACAATTATTATGATAAACTTGCCAAAAACCTTTGTTTAGGTTTCTACATATTTAAATATACTCTTTGTTAATTTTATAAAAATAAAATTAACTTAGGAAAATTTATTAGGCGTAAACAGGGATATTCCGTTGCAAACTCCGTAGCTGAGGGCTTTAAAATGGAATTTGCAACGGAATAATTTTCATAGCCATTGATCTCATAGTTAATAGTTAACTACGGACTTTGCAACGGAACAATACAATCCATTTCAAACGCGGATGCTTAATAAACGGTTTATAAATATAATATTAAAATAGTATCCATTGCTAAGTGCGTGCCAAATTAATAAAATGCGGAAAAAAAATATTTATTTTCTTTGCTAAATCCGTTGTAATTTTAAATTAATTTTAAAAAAATAATACTTCCATTGCTAAATCTGTTGCAAAGTTTAAATTAATTTTAAAAATAAAATAAAAAAAGCAGCAATTAATCAATTGGATTAATTGGTGCTTTTTTTTTAATAAATAATACACAAAAAAAAATTTGTCCTAAATAGTATACAAATAAAATTGTTATGAATTCTTTAAAAAATATACAAAAATTCTTGGAGCCGGAGGATCGAAAAGAGAATTCACAAAGTCGTCGACTAGTGGCCGAGGCGGAGGCGAAGACTAATTTTAACAATAACATAGATTTTAAATATGTTTACTCGGATTTTAATAACAAATTATTTTAATAATAATATTTAAATATGATTTTAACAATAACACATATTTTAAATTTGTTTACACATAATATGCTTATTCAAATTTGATTACACAAATCTGTTTACACATAATTTTATAACACATAATTTAAATTTATTTGAATATGATTTTAAATAGATTTAAACAAATCATTAACAAATAAGTACACATATTATATTTAAATAAAATTACATAGATTTAACAAATTAAAACCATAATATAATCAGATTTATTTATAATAACACCACAAATGCTCGGATATTTTGCATTGTTGAGTAGTGGAGTGGCGGTGGGGCACCAGTGTGGTAGCGGCACCAGTGGAGGGGGAGAAAGAGCATAAGGGGTAAGGCAAACACAACGAGGGGGAGAGAGAACGAAAAGCAGGGAAGGGAAGACAATGATAAGAGATATGAATCATATAGCAAAACTGTCAAGTGTTTGTTAATATATAAAAAAAATTGCAACGTGTTGGTCCATAGATAAATCACAAAAGGGGGGCGAATTAAGATTTTAAAAATTATTATAAATAATGATAACAATAAAGCAAAAAATTAGAATGAGTAAAGAGGAAATAAATGCAAACTCGTTTATAGTAGTTCGACCAAATATCTTTCTTGATCCCTACATCCACTCTCTCAAGTTAAATCACTTGAGATTTCGTTATTACCAACGAAATGATTACATAATGTCGATTAACTTATTGAGTGCTAATTATTCCACTTGAAACAACCTTTCAGGTATTGGAGTATACACTTACAATTAGTCACAAAGAATCACAGCAAAGTTTGGAAATAAAAAATTATAACCTTTCTCTTCTCTCTCAAATATATATGATACAAAAATTTAGAACACTCTGAAGAGATCTGACACACTAGAATGATGTTAAAATTTAGCTTAGTGTGGCTTGATTTGGATTTCTATAGCTCATTAAAGTGAACGTGGGTTTTTGAGCTTTTTGAATACTTAATCTTGCTTGTATGAGTAATTGGATGAATTGACTTGTGATTCTTGGTGTTGTAACTCATATTTGAAAGCCCTTTTTATGCCTTGGAGCTCAACTACTAGTTTTTAATTATTTTATGGCAAGATAACCCGAGTTGATACTCAATCAAATACAACCGTTATAAGTAGATTTGCAGTATGCACCGTTACATCAACTCTTCTGTAGTATTACTCTATGGTGTACCATTACACAGATACCTGTGTACCATTACTCATGGTCATCTTTCCTTGCATAGTTCTATGGAAGCCGTCACACGAGCTATGTGTAGCGTTACACTTGTGATATACCAGTACACTAACTCTGTGTACCGTTACTCTGCTTATGCTTTTCTTTGTGGAGCTCACTGGAAGCCGACATACTAGTCAAGTGTAACGTTACACCTATAGTGTACCATTACACTCAATCTATATATTGTTACTCTGCTTATTCTTTTCTGTGTGGAACTCACTGAAAGCCGTCGCACTAGTCAAGTATGGCGTTACACTTATGGTGTACCATTACACTCAATCTATGTATCGTTACACCACTAGAAATCTTAATTATGTGAACACTGTTTGATCTTTTACCATTATTTTTCTGAAAATAGCTTAACAAGCACATTACATCACATAAATTTGGAGTAATGATTAATATTATTATCTTAAAGTTTTATCATCAAAATACTTTAAAAAAATTGCAATAATTTGAATCATCACAATGGATCCATTGCAACTTTCCACATTCCGAGACATGAATATTTTTAATTTATGAGAAATTTTTAAAATCCTTTGCAAATCCGTTGCTAAATGAAAAAAATAATTATTACATTATATTATTTATTAATAAATTTTATTTATATTTTATTTAGCACCAAAATTTGCAACAAAAATTTTAAAATTCGTTGCTAAATAATAATAAATAATTATTATATTATTTTATTTATATTTTATTAAATTTCAAAATCCACTGCAACATTTTGAATGTCTATTGAAAAATCAGTTGCTAAATAATAAAAATATAAATTTTATATTATTTTATTTATATTTTACTTAATTTCAAAATTCTGTTGTAACATCCGTTGCTAAATAATAATTTAAAAAATCCATTGTGGATTCTGTTCCTAAATAATTGCAAAAATTATTTTATTTTTTTTTATACTTCATAACGTAATTAGTGACGGAGTTTCGAAATGGAGTTTGAAATGGTTTTTACAACGATCAGGAATTATTTTTTTTATTTTTTATTTTTGTAATTGAAATAATAACAGATTTTAGGAATGGAGTTTGAAACGGAGACATCTACAGAAGAATTTACAACAGAAATTTATTAATATTTTATTATTATTAATTTTGTAATGTCTTTAGGGATGGATTGTGCAATGGATTTCTGCCACGGTTTTTTTCGTCGCTAAGTCCGTTGCAAACCTTATTTTCAATTGTAAATTCCGTTGGAAATAACAATGGAAAAAATCCATTACAATCGTCCATTACTGTGCAGCTGTTTTCTAGTAATATATGATGGTCAATGTCTTAAAATTAGATTCAAACACTTTATGGCAAGAGTTAGAGAATTGTATTGACTACCAAATCTTTAGGACTCATTCTCATGTTCTCACAATATCTTCATATGTATAATAATTCACCGACATGGTTATGTGAGAATGCGACGCCTATGAATGGCATAAAAAATTAGTCATATGCTTATTGTTATTCAAAATTATTTTTTTCATAGGAAACCGCTTCGATGAGTGTTGGACTATATTGTTGAAACCATCTTGGTTCTTACCTTTTTGATTATGAACCGCACGATCAAATTATGAAATGGCCTCCATTTGATATTTCTTTCTTAACCGTTTTGGCATTGTTGCTGTGACTGTAACACATGACCCACTTTGCACATTTGTTTTCACACATTGACATATATGTTGCCACCTTATTGATCCACTATCAGTCAATTAATACTGGTAATGCGTAAATAAGAAAATCTTTTAATTGGTCCTTTAATTTAGCTTAAATAATTTATTTTCTATTAGATAATTAATCTATTTGCTTAATAGCCCTCTTTGATAGGCTAAATTAATCATTTGTAATATTCACACATATTGTTGAGTTATGCGATTAATTAAAATCATTATGTCAGGTCTTAAATTATTAATCAATTTTTTTATTAGATTTAATTAAGTTGAAACTAATATAAATAATATTGGACTAATTAACTTTTTATTTTAAAATTTTAATTACTAATTAATCTTTTAAATAAGCTTAATTAATTAAAAGTTGGTGTAATCACATATATGCAGCAAGTTGCACGAAAGAAAACTATTAACAAAGGCCAAAAAAGCACTTTTTAAATATGTAAGGTACAGGGTTTTCACTTTCTAACACAAGACACCTTGTGGATTATATGTGATAAATGTAGCATTATGTAATTGGTGAGAGTAAAAGAAAAGGCACGTATTCGTATGATTTAAATTTTTGAAAAATTGTTAAAGATGCTTGGAATGGAAACTTAACTTGAGAATTAGGGGTAATCCGATGCTAAAATTTGCGAAATATCTACCAGAAAGTTCTTAGAATTGAGCCCCCTTGCATTCATGTTGAAAAATTTATCAATAATGTGTCCAGTAGCATTATGGGAGAGCTAAATTCGGTTCCCGAATTCGAAATTCAGGTATCCGATCCGAATTACCCGAAATTTAGGTTTGGGTTCGGGTTTTATTTTTTTTCTAATTTGGGTAATTCGGGTAGTTTGGGCTCGGATAATTCGGATAATTACCCAAATTACCCAAATAATAAAATGACATCGTTTTGTATTATATATATATAAGAAATAATGTCGTTTTATGTATATAATTCGGGTATTTCGGGTTCGGATTTTAGTCTAATTCGGGTTCGGTTCGGGTTCGGGTTTCTTATTTTTAATTCGGGTTCGAGAATTTCGGGTTCGGGTAATTCGGGTTCGGATTTTTCGTTGTTTTTTTCTGGAAATTCGGGTTCGGCTAATTCGGGTCGGGTATTTCCCGAATTACAGAAATACTCACCCCTAAGTAGCATATCAAAATTCCACCTTAGTGGGCCGAACTCATATATTATATATGAAATAATTAATTTTTTTTTCCCCAAAAAGTCGTATGGAGTATATATCTTACATTCAAATTTTAATTATATATATATAATTTATAAAAATTTCAAAATGCGGAGCCATTTTGGTCGGCCATTGCTGAATGTGTCACTAGCTTATTCGTACCTTTTCGAATAAGACATTAAAGTTTAACTTTTTATTGAAAGAGTGGATTTGACTAGTAAAGCTGCTTGACATACTCCTTTCAATGCATTCAATATCTTTATTTTTTGTAACTACCAATTGAATTTAAATATATATATATTTAAAAAAATATATTTAATTTTAATTAATAATTCAAAAATAAATGACCACGACGTTCTGATAGAAGCCTGGAAGCAGATATGCCAGGCAGACAAGTAAGTTTTAGAACAATTGAATGATGCCAGCGATGCAGGGCCCTGTTACCAGAAACATTTTCAAACAAGTTTTTTCAAGTCATGACCCCATCACAGCTGTGATGATGTGATCATATATAACACATGTAAGTGCTATTACATTACAAATAATTATTTTATAACTATTTCAACCCTGAGTCACCATGATATACTTTTACGGTGGACCATGTATTCGCTCTCAAAGTCTCTTGTAACTAAGAAATTTTGAAGTTTATATTGTTTACACACGAATTAGTTATCTAAGTGCATCGCACTTATTCGCAATATTTATCTTGCTTTAATTTAGTTTCATTTCCTATGGAAGGAATTTTACTTTTTTCCTATCTCTGCACAAACCTTGGCCGGGAAGCTACGTCATATATATTAGTATTTGTCAATATATGAAATTGTGAAACCTCAAATAAAACACTGGCTGCTAATTGAATTTTAGTTTAATCATATAGAAAGAGGGATAATGAAATTAATTATTAGAATAATGTATGAAGTTAAATTCTCACTAAGAACGAAGAGAAGTATTTGATCCATAGTTACCGGAAATGACGATTTCCTGTGGGATACTCATTTTCATGGAAACGCATTTCCAGTATCAAGGCGAAATACCTAAATTTTTTGAAGGAAAAAATATAGAAAAATGCTTAGGAAACGCATATGACACTTCTCATACACGCATAGGAAATGTATCAGAAAATCTGATAATACACATAGAAAACGCATGAAAAACGACTGGGAAATATTACGGATACTAGTAGAAAACTCATAGGAAATTTGACGAGTATATATTCAAAAAAAATTAAATAAAAATCAATAAAAATATAGTAATTTTTGTACGCTTATGCTAAAATAAAGTATTTTTTTGTGCATATTCTTTTAAATTATGAGTAATGTATTTATAAAAAAATATCAAATATAAGTATAGAAGTCCACGTATAACGAGTACTCATAAGTTTGAAAAATATTTTTCAATACTGGATTAAAGAATCACATATGTCTTCTCTACATTTCTCACACGTTTTATAATTGTATCCGAGAAATTTTACAATTGTATCCCTGTTTTCTCGTTTACCCTGTGTTTTTGGCCTACGTTTCCCACTTCTGTTTCCCATTTCGTTTTCCGCTTCCACTTCCCATTGTGGTAACTATGGTTTTGACAACGTTAATGCACAGCTTGGAGGAAAGATTTTGTCAGAAGAAAATCTAATGCAAAGGAAAAATGACTTTTTCAGAAATTTTTGAAAATAATAACATTTTCTTTTCCACAATTTCTTTTTGAAATTTCCACAATATATAGTAAATAAGGATTGGATAAGGTAGGAAAGAACATAAAAATGGGGTACAAATGTTATAGTTTCAAGTAAAAACTTTATTGTTATACATATATTAGAAACACCTTATGAGGCAGAGCATCACAATTTGATGAAGGGTTGGAACCTACAAAGCACATACTTAAAATACGGATGCGGATTTGGATACAAATGTGGACATAATTCGGCAATTATTAAAAACTACCAGATGCGGATGCAACGACGATTCACCATTTTTATTTTTTAGATAATTTTTATAAATTATATATGAGTGGTATTCACCAAAATATGGAATAGGTAATTACTTCAATGAAGAAAATGTTTTTTCATATTGATTCTTTAGTTCTTAGCAAAATACTAATTGAGCAACTTCATCATGTCACGATTGAATAAACTTGCCTAATAAGTACCAACTATCAAAAGGCCCAAATCATATCATGTGCCAAAATACTGAACAAGTTTTGATTTGTGATATGTTAGAAGGCACCAAAATGTATAACTAAGTGTGAAGAAAGAATTGACCCCCGAATTAGAAAAAAAGTTACAAATTAATCTAGTTGTGTGCATGGTGTGTCCACGACGAGGCCATCGCATGCCCAAATTTTAAATAATTAATCGACATTTCGTGTCGGACACGTACTTCAAAGATTCTGCGGAGTATGTGTGTACTATACATGTCGGACACGGAAACGACACCCGTTTTGGTGTGTGTGTTTCCTGGGTTGGAACCTTCTGAATTGAGATCATTCGTGATTTTTAGTTTCTTTGATCTATTAGATGTTTCCTCTGTGATGAGATTGAATTCCAGCCTTATGGAAGATAAAGACAATTCATAACCAACTCTAGCAAAATGGTTTTGGGTGATCTTGTTTTTGGGTACTCTTCTCATTTAGGTTTGTGCCTTCCGAGTTTTCTTTTGCCGTGAGTGGTAGCAACTCATTGCCTAAATGTTTACAAACTGCTTATGAATTGACAATGTATTTGACTAGGAGCTTTATGATCAGGCTAGATGTTAATTGTGATTCATTCTCAGAATATTCATGCAATACGTTTTCGCAGTATTTCTGAATTTCTAATTAAATGTTTTTTTCCCTACCTTCGTGGCAACTTATCTAGATTTTTGGTGAGGGAATGATGATCCTTTTGCCTTGTTTAGCCTTCCATGACATCTACTCTAATGTTATGAACTGATTATTTCTTTCCTTTGTTTGTTCTTCTAATCTTAGTCACAATCTGCATTTGTGTTACTCTGTTTTCCAATCTACATGTATAGTCTATAATGGTGCCAACAAGTGTTGCATTTTGTTGTCTTTTCCAGGCTGCTCGTGCCTTGGCGAATCTAGCTGCCCATGGGGATAACAATACTAATAATTCAGTCATTGGGCAAGAGGCTGGTGCTCTTGAGGCACTTGTGCAGCTTATACGTTCTCCACATGATGGTGTCAGGTAGTTTAGATGTAAACTGCTAATTTGAATTGTTTGGTGTGCCCAAAAGTTTTCTTCGGTTGTTTTTCAGTTTTTTTTTTTTTATGCCACTTTCTGTTTATTTTTGGCTGTAAATCTCAACAAGAAGGTTAAGTTTTTAGAAGGAAGGGAAATTTTCATTTTGTATCTTCAACATGCCCCTTCAAGTCTGGCCTAACTTAATTGGTGAGCTGAACACGTGTAACTATATTTGGACTATGTGTGGCGACATTCTCCCCCACTCCCCAAACAAAAAAAAAAAAA
>MKEJ01061060.1:0-12283 GCA_001753735.1 Embelia ribes
TATGTTCACGTTTCCAGGATTTGGAGTTCTGGGGCTTTGCCCTGGGATCTTGGATTTCGGGGCGTGAAAGATAGGGTATCAATCGACTTATTTGAAGAATATGTTGACTTATTTGGGGCACAGAAAATTCTAGAGAGTTTTGTTTCTTAGGTTGGATGAAACAACCGACTGTTAAGACTAATGTGTCGACTAATTTAATATACGTCAACTGTTGATAAGTATATATCGACTGATTGGCGTATATTAAATTCTAGTAGATTCGGTTTTCTATTTGAATGAATATGCCGACTGATAGTATGTATGTGCCAACTATTAGTGTATCAATCGATTGATTTAACGAATAAGTCAACTGTATCGAACAGATTTGAAGTGTACTTTAGTGATTTTATATCACATTAGAGCTCATTTCCATTTACTTTTTTGGACACAGAGAGAGGGGTTGTTGTGTCATTTTCATCCATTTTTTAAGCTTTAATATTGTCCAGACTCAGTGGATATTTGCGAGATTGAAGTGGAGATTTGTGATCCTTAGAATATTGAGATCGTTTTGAAGTAAATTTCGTTCTCCGTCTCGTTCATTCAATTTTTCATTTATTTCTGGTTTTGTTGTTTGCCGAAATAAATTAGTTATTCTTGTTTCTTATCCCAAGGGGATTTTTTTTATATATAGGTTCGAGTTGATTCGGATTCAATAACAAGATCAAAACTAGAAGTAAAGAAGAAGGACATTTGGTGCTTTTTGAAAATTAGCTCTTGGAAGTATTCTAACCTATTAATAGGTACGAATAGGCTACGAAATAGTAATATATGCGTAAGTCTATGTGTGTTCCTTATGTGTAAATTTTATGAAGTTGAAATATATTTTATAGAATGAATTAGAGATGAATTGTTAGTTGTTTGAATTCGTTTTTAGGAAGAATGAAGCATAATTAGAATTATATTGAATGACATTATCATATGTATTGGCATTTTATTCATTTAAGTGGCATTATACATGTTTTGAATCAAAATGTCATTTTTGATAAACGAGAAGTTGGAATTGATTTTCTTAAAGGATTTGAACTTTTGAAAGTGAATTTTTCAAAGAAATGTGAAGAGAAAAACTTGAATTTTATATGAAGGAGCTTATACTCAACTTTATTATCGAAGTGAAGAACGAAGTTTTATGTAATTTGATTGTTAAATTTTGAAATTTGAATACTATTATATTTGAGGAAGTTTACATTTCATTTATCAAAGTATTGAGTCATTTTTCATTTATTTTCGGGACAAGTGTCGAAATTTACAAAGTTTTAGAAAAAAGTAAAGAAAAGGCTCAGCGCATTACCGTGAAAGTCGAAAAACCTGACCAGTAAAATAAATTATAAATGTTCCACGAAGAGAGGGATTTATAGTATAGGTTCACGAAAGAACCTTATTTCAGAAGAAAATGAATTTATGTGTTAATCTCAATCTTTTAGAAGTCGAAGTCTTGTAGTGAAGTACAAGTCGGGGTCGAGTCGCATTGCATTATTATTTGCATTGCATTCGTTCCTATACGTGGTATTTTACACCTTATTTCACTACATAGCATCACATGTATCGTATTATTTAGTAAACTAACTCAAGCAATCTTCGTTTTCCATTTTGTATCATAACATTATTATAAGTGTGGAAGCTAGCGAGAGGTATCCTTGAGATGGCTCGATGCTTCCTTGTACATATTTTTAAAGATGAACTTGCTAGATTATATTTTGTTTAGCCTCATCATGTTGTTTACTTTGGTCATTGAAGTAACGTAGTTGAAGTATATGCTATAATTTTATTTAAAAGCAAGATGTAGTTGGAAGTTGTATTTTGTATTACACTTTATTGTAACCCTTGAGGTTATTCGAGTTAGATTATTTGTCCAAACATGTAGCTTGAATGGAGTTGTAAATGTAGTATTTACTTTTGAGTTGATATACAAGCTACATACAGGCTATTTATATTTTTTTTTACATACTTTGATGAAATTTATGCTGTAGAATGAGAAGTTGAAGTAGCGTTGTAGAAGTGAAAATAACATTGTAGAAGTGAATCACATTTTATTTTCTTTCTTTAAAAAAATTTATTTTTCGTTTCTTTTTCTTTAAAAAATGGATCACACTCGCATCCCGGGTTTTACGGGATCCGGGATGCGATAAGACATGCATCACAAGAGGACAAATTATTCAATTTGCATCTACGGTGCCATATTGATAGGTTGTTGTTTAAGTTAAAGGTGGGCGTATTAAGGTAATATAGTCCGTTCCGAGCCTTACTAGCTCCAATCACTGTCGTCGACCGGCGGTACTAAAATGGACAAAAGGTAGCAAAAAAAAATTGAGGAAACAATTAGAATGTCGAATTAATTTTTATACGGAAATGAGATTGAACTTAAAAGATTGTACATGTGATACACCATGTAGTTTAAGTGTATTAGTTAACTTAATGTCTCCAGTGTGATGGATAGCGTGAGTCGAACCAGAAGCAGAATGAATAGACAAGCTACTATTGGTTGTTTTGTAATTTTTAAATAAATTAATGTATGGATGCATGTGAGTTGATGCTCCAATGTCAATGATCTAGTCATATTTTGAAAAATAAGCAGTATTACAAGAAAAATATTTGGCAGGACAGTTGGAAAAATCAGACGCTTGGCTCCTCAGAGCTCAGATGATGTGGTCCGCTTGTCCAAAATGTGGTGACTGTTCCATCTGATTTCGCTTATGGGGACAAGAGAAAAATCAGGGTAGAAAGCCTATCAATTTGAAGCAACCTTCTTTATCGTGGAAAAGCTCGCCACAATGGGTGTATATCCAACGGGAGAGCCTGCAGTGACATTCAGCTGGGTCTTATCACACGAGCCTAGTAGGCGATCTGGGCAATGTCTTATTTTGAGCCTACATTTGCTGTTTAGATTGGCCAACTGCCCTTGGCCCTTTTTATATGCATTATAGGGCTGGCAGTCTAATTTTTTGTTGCAGCCCGGTTATTTTGTCATGCAAGAAAAGCCGAATTGTCTGCTGCATCGGTCGCCGAGCTGGTTTGAATAATTACACGTTTCTCCTCTTTATTAATCAGCCTATGTACACGACCCAATGACGGTGTCGATGACATAGCAAGTATTTGGTTGTGAACAGCTTGATAAGAATGATTTAGGCTGATTAAAAGTTGATACACTTGCTTATTGTTAATGTGTGTGCACCAAGCCTTAATGGTCCCGCATGAACATTGTGGAAGCGGACTGATGGTATCATATGGAGCGCACAAGGCTTCGAGCTTTCTATAGTAACTGGTAATAGATAGATCTCCGAGTTGAAGAGTATTAATGTTGCGTTGAATTTGGAATATGGTCGCCTCATGTCCCTCATTGTATCGAGCCTCCAACTCATCCCATAAATCTTTTGGTTTATTGATTCCTTTGAGGCTTGAAGCAATTGAACTTTCAATGCTGTTGAGTGTTGAGTAACCACGTAAGGACTAGCATGGAAACTCTCATCCATAAAGTTAAGAGATCTTGGTCATTGGGTGATTCAAGGGTTCCATCAATGAACCCCAATTCAGACTTTGCACACAAAGCCATGTGAACAGCACGTTGCCATGTAAGGTAATCGATCCATTGAGTTGAACATCTACAAACGTTGTTCAGGGGTGGTCTGTCGAATGTATGTAGCATAAGGAAGAAACATCCGATATTAGTTTTTGTATTTTTGTTTGTGGATTTTCGGTTTGGTTTGTAGGGTTTTTATTTTCGCTCTCTGTAGAGCTTGTGATAATTTCAGCCATGGTTATAGGTTCTCGGTTTGGATTTAGCAAAGGTCAGAGTGTTGGCTTTCCAAAACCATATTAGAAAGTGAAAGTGATGAACAAAAGAATAGGCTATAATATTTTGTCATTTCTGAAGGAATGCTTTGTGTATGCATATATACGTGTAGAATCTCGTTACTTTGGTAATGAGATCCCCATAATCATTCTCAAATCTCCTAAGAAATAGAAAGAGGATAAAATAAATTTCAAATAGTTCCTTTCTCTCCACCTTTGAGTCGCAAAAAAAAACTGGTCTTTTGTCTTGTCTTGGTTGGTTCGTTCACAAACCTTAACTTCTCTCTAGTAGCAGAATTGGTGCGGGCTCATAACTATTGATATCTGCAATTTTATCTCAGACATCAGCATTTCTTTTTCTTTTTATTTTTATTTTTTTTTCCTTTTAAAGGTCCATGGGGAGACGCAAAATGGGAAGAGATGTAACTTTAAATGCTCCATAAATCCAAATCCATTAGCTCGGTTTACCGAAGAAAGTTTTGTGTAAGAGCCAAACTTAGAAAGAAAACATTCGGTGCCAATGTAACGTGGAAGAGAAATCTGATTTAAGTACTCATATGATGATGTCTTCAAAGATATGGAAACCGTATAAAAAGTGGGAATCATAAGCACATGAATACCACTCATTCTTTTCGGTGACCAAGATGTCTTCATAAATTTCAACAGGACGAAAAGATGGAAAAATTCACACTTTCTTCTAGTATAAACTCTTCACTGTAATTTTCTCCTCCGTGAAACTTAATATGGGTACAATATTAACAAGAATGAAATACAAAATTGTAGAAAAGAGAAAATGAAAACCAGGATGACTACAAATAACTCAAATAAGGCTAAAATTAGTGGGAACAGATCCAGGATTAGAAATAGAACCGCAGCTACAAATATCTTATCAAGTCGTGCTACACATCACATCTCCACCAGTATTCTACAAATTTGATTCCCAATTCGAAACAAAGACCACTTATGTCATACAAAAATGTGCCAGGCTTTGTCGAGTTCTAAGTATTGAATGCATGAAATTTACGCCCATATAAATCTCCAAATGTTGTTGAATTGGGATTCCAAATAAGAGAAGGAAAAGGAGAGAGAGACGTTGCAAATCAAGATAAGTAGAATTGAAGCTGTGGTACTATCATAAGACTAGTGTTCTCCCTTCACAAGGCTCTAGCATCTCGCCCTCCTCTTCTACTCACTTCTTCACACAATCGGCAAGGCAACGTGTCTAAACTTGCCGCACGTGCATTTCCGTAATTGCCCATTACGCCACATCTCCTCCAAGCATGATATTCAGCATAAGCCACAGCGTCATTAGCAAGGGCTTTTACGTACGAAGATAATTCTTCCATGGAAGAAAATTTAGTCCCGTCTATTATTGAACTCGGAGGAACAAAATCCCAGACATTAGGAGCACCGAAATAGATGGGGACCGCCCCCGAGTCCAGTGCATAAAATAGCTTTTCCGTCACATAGCTCTCGGTCACTGTGTTTTCAATTGCAAGGACAAACTTATAGTGCGACATGGCACAATGTAAATGGTCCCACCATTTCGGGGTGTCACTGTCTTTTGCGCATTCTGGGTAGAGATTGAGCGCCATGTCGAGGCCTCCAACGTTGTTCAAGCACTTGCCGAATGAGTGGTGAGGTAAAAACTTAAGAAGACTTTTGGCAAGTTGGTTTCTTTGAGAAAGGCAACGTGATGAGGACCAATACACTAGTGTATCCTGATAACATTTCTCAAAGTTAATTACCAAATGGAGATTGTTTAAGCGCAAATTACTTTATACCACAGTAAGTTGGAATTTATTCCCCAAACAATTATCTCAGCGATTCACTTTGAAGCAATAGATAATGGTGTCAACAGCAAACATCACATAAAAGTATGACAAAACAATTACATTCACAAGATTAAGTTAGAAAGTGAATATGGGAAAAGCATAGAGAGTAACACGAAGGGCGAAGTTTTAAGAAATAATTTGAAAATCCAATGCACTAAGTTTAAGGGGCTAAACAAAATGCATGTAAGTTGAATTCACTTCAGTGTGATTACCCATCTATTATTAATAATTCAAAATATACCCGAACAGAAAAAGAAAAGGGATGATATATGAGAGTTCCATACTAAGCAATAGAAAGAGCAAAGATTGCTTACATTGTTCTTGTAAGATGACAAATGATAATTCCGGTTGTTATGAAAAAGGGCACCGGCATAAGTAGACTGAACGTCATCCTTGGCATGATAACTAACAAAAATGTCCTCAGAACCAGATCTTTTTCGACCAGCCTCAAGATCCATATATACACGAAGAGGTTGTCCTCTGCGTCTCTAGCAAAAAAAGAAACACCAGCATTAGCATAAGAACCTGAATAGGTAATACAACTTTATTTTACCTTTTTCGCGAAAGGGAAGGACTTATAGTATATTTTTCTAGCAAGGAAAGGCAGAAAGTCGATATGCAACCTGAACATACCGAACTCAGGAGCAAATCTTATAATGAAAGCAAAGCACAAATCAGGATCAATAGACATCTAAATTTGATATAAGTCGAAAATCACAAAGAGATTAGATTTCATATTTCATGGACTAGCTAAAAAAATCAATCAAATTATCAAGGCTGAATATTTTATGCGAATACCAAAATGACTGTTAATAAACACTCGTTACTCAAAGTGCCTATATTCTGCAAATCATTGCACAGTATATGAAGTAGCGCTGCAAAACTAACTTATCCTCCAAAAAGAAAAAGGTTGCAGCATAAGAATATTAGGTTTTCACTGCTGCAAGAATTAGAGATGTAAGAGAAATCTATTGTTAGTACTACCATAATATGGAAGACTTAAGCCACGAAATTCCCCTAAAATAAGAGATTAAGTACTTTTGTAATTAGTCATTGTCTAATAATCTAACGAAATTAGAACTTACTAGACAAAGCCTTAATTTACTTCCTTTTTCTTTACTTTTCCTAGATTCCTTTTGGGAGTTCGGGGGCCACACTATCCTTTCACAGTGGCCATTTTTTGGGTAGGTAATGACGTATGGAGGTATAATATAGGGGCTTAGTTTAAGATGACCGAAAAATAATATGTGTTAATGCAATGTTATAACTTCTGAGAGAACCTTTAGAATCACTAGGATTCAAGATAAGTAGAAACCAAACTGAATTTATAGGATAATACATCTAGTCAAAACCATACATGAATAATGGTGTGGATAGGATTGAATGGTCAGGGTATGCAAAATACCGTACAGCTTTATAAATAAGTTCTCCCATAAAAGCAGGCGGAGGGTCATCTTGGATTAAATGGGGGAATACTTATAAGCAAAGTTGATTGCCTACAAGGTTGAAGTAGAAAAAGAGAACTTAGCAGAATAATGGTGAGATTTTTCGATTTATTGCACCAAGTGTAATGGCTAAGAGCATCACATCAATAAAGTGCTACTGGTTGTATGTAATAACTAGAGAACATAAGATTGCAAAAGGCAAATTTGGGAGATATTGAAAGTAATTAGCTGGAGATAAAACATCACAACACTCAATTAAAGTGGTATTGTTACGTGCAAGGTCATCAGAGAGGATCATAAAAGATTAGTAAAGTTAATATTGATTGGGTTTTAACAACCTTTATTTTAACAAAAATGCATATGAAGACCAACAAATAAGTTATTATCTTCACAGCAATATTAGTAACTTAATACTAACAAACCGCAAAATTTTCCACCTCCCAATCAGAGAAAAATTGCTTAATTGGCTAAATACAATGATTAGTGAGTCCATAGAAAGAAGGCGATTTCACTGGAACAGGGAAGGTAAAAGGGCTCCACTAAATATCACTAAATGCCGTTTGCCAAACCTAATTCATCACCTAAATGCATTAAGAAAGTCAATCATGACGTAATTTAATAAACTAGATCATTCAAGTTAATACCCGGGAAAAAAAAACTAGAAACCACCCACACAATTCCCACAAAAAGTTCCAACAAACATAATATACAAAATTCTCCTTCCAGCTTATAACTTATGATACTTGGAATCTTATTGGACCTACAAATATGAAGTTCACATATTTATGCTTTAATAGCACTACTATAAAAGCTGCTAAAGATAATTGTTGAATGCTATTAATCACGCAATAAATACAGTATAACAATTAGATGACTTTATGTTGTCTTCATCAAAGGTATATAACCCACAAGGGCAATGAACCAAGAGTCCAAAAAGAGTTACAATAAAGCAGAGAATCCCACCAAATACTAAATGCGCTTGATCAAGGAAATTCTAACAAATTCCACTCTTACACATCCGATCCTGTCTCAATTCATGTTCTGGTGAGTCCTTTCACATGTATTTGTGATATTAACCACATGCTTCCTTTCAATGGATGCAAATAGAATCTATAGAAAGTTGTCCACTTTATATGGGTCATACTAAGCAGAGGATAAATAAAATGTATGCTTCAATCTCCCTGAGTCTTTTCATTTTATCTCTCCCTCTTTTCAATCTCCCCTCTTCGTCTTCGCCAGCTCCGAAAACCAACTCCCCATGCCAGAGTATTAACACTAGTAATGCAGCTTACTGATTACCTATGGCATTGCACCCATTATCCAAGACTATAATAACCACTCCACTCTTAGATCTTTTTCCTTCTAGATATCTCCTAAGTATACATCTTCTCTTTGTTTCCTAGGTCTCCAGTGAGATACACGACTGCATATGGTCCATTGCATATGCTTGGGCTCAAAATCTGTATGTCAGGGAAACAAAGAGAAGATGTGTTTGAATGAGATATCCTATCTACTAAAGTTATAAAGAGATTAAAGAACAATTCCTGGACCAGTGGGGCAAGGATTAGCATTATATCATTTATACAAGCGCTCACCATCAACTTCACAAGCATTCTCAACACTATAATGTGCCACATTCATTTTCGTATTTCTAAATTCTACCACCAACACATCTCTGAAATGCAAAAACCAATCCTAATTAAACAAGCAAACCACTAAAAAAGACATCAACTTAACTACAATTTCAGAGCATTCACAACAGTTTTTGTCAATTAATTTCTCAATCTCACTTTCTGGAAAGCCATTTCTGTTACTACAAATCACTATTTCAAAAATTGTCCACGCTAGTCTTTCCATAAAATTTGTTAAAAATTATTCAATTAGTTCTGCATTACTCCGTAACAAATATATATATAATCCCTAATCTTAGCATTCCCGATTAACCAAAAAAAAAAAAACTAAAAAAAATAATCTCAAGTCACCTGAAGTGGAGGTGTAGTGGTCTCAAACAACAAAGCATCAGGCTGATCAGCAAGAACAGATGACTTAGTCCACAAACAAGTCAACCCACACTCACAAGAATACAGATTATCCAAATTATCAGGGATCCAAGTCCAACCTTTCACCAGCACACTGACGTGGCTCAACCTGAGCCCTCTGCAATCGGATACCGTCCGTTGCAGAGACGAAAAGGAGTGATTTTTCATGAACCCTTTGTGTTTTTCCCTGAACTGAGCACAGCCCACTTGAGAATCCCACTTTTGGAAGGCGCTAAACAGGTCCTTGAATGGGTCTGGTATATGATTTATGGTGGATTTGTATGAAATTTGATTGGGTAAATTAGGGTTTTGCGGGTTTGGAAGTGAGGATGAAAAGGGGAAATCGAGGAAGCCGGAGAAGAAGAGTAGAAGAAGAGCGAATCCCATCATTAGTGCCACGGCGGTGGAATTGAAGGACTTCAGGAGCATTGCCGGAGAGAGAGATAGAGAGAGAGAGAGAGAGAGAACGAGATAGACAGAGGAGATCGGTTGCTAGATCATCGGGCTTGGTATGTATCTATCGCGTGTAGTAGCCGGCAAATATGAAAATTATCATTCTAGGCTTCTAGCATATCGTTAGCTGCATTAAAAATTAAAATTAAAATTAAATTAAAACACTAAAAATGTGAATTAAATTGAGATGGGATTTATATTCCATTCCTAAAACAGGTCATACCAGAATGTGTTTTCTAGAGTTTAACTTTTATATGTTTGTGGTGTATCAATGTCAATGGAATTGATTCAAACAAAATATATTTTGATTGGCTTAGGTTTGCATTAAAATAAGTTTGAGATAGATTTTGGATTATTATTGAATTTTGATTTAATTTAGCTTGGTTTGATTTTTGGTTTGTATTCCATCCAATATAAACCTTTCACATTCTCTCTCTCAGTTCTTGGAGTATGTTTTGAGATTATTATGAATTTCACCTGAGTTAAATGAAAGTGAACGTGGAGAATGGCACACAAAAAAAGACAAAAAATATGTTATAAAATTACTTTTTACTAAACAAAAGGGGTAATAGTAAATTTTTGGCCGAGAGATTCGTTATAGCAATTTTTCTCTTCTGAGAAATTGTTTTATGAAAATCAATACTTATTGTGCACTATTTCTTAACAAAATTAAGTAAAAATTACAATTAATAAGATGTTTAGAAAAATTGTTTTTTGTCTACTAAGAAATTTTTTCTTTCTTTTACTATGTTATATTTATTTCCAAGAAAATATTATTCTTTCATTCCATCATAAATGGTGTCTGGGACGCAGTAGTAATAAGATGTTAAATCTCTTCCGTATTTGTAATATGCATATCCAATTCGGATTTTCAAAAATATTCAACTCATAAATAAATAAATCTTTAGAAACTAGTCGACATAAATTTTAAAAAAATATGACTCATATTTATTTTCACTTATATTATTATTATTATTATTATTATTATTATTATTATTATTATTATTATTATTATTATTATTATTATTATTTATTTGAGTGTACAATGAAATTACTATATATATATATGTATGTATATATAGTTTTTGTATGCATAAAGTAAGGGGAGAAAGTCAAATATAGTGGCTGAAGTAGAGTATCCAATATGTCTAGGCATCAGATAGTCATTGAGAATTTTATACTGAACCATTGATTTTGGGCCACATTTTTTCAAAAGCCTTGAAATTTTGGCTTGTCTGATTAGTGTCTAATGGCAGATAAGAGCCGGATGGTCAACTCTGAGCCATCAAACAACTCTGTTTTGTTCTTATACGTCTTGGCTCTTATCTACATGGTAAGTAAACTAAAAAGTCACTTTACCACATTTACAAAAATCAGGAGAAAGAGAGAGAGAGTGGAGAAAAGGGGACTTTCGAGTTTCAAGTGTTTCGTTGATGATTCGTCTATTTTAGGTTGGCATTTTTAAAAATAAATTTCATATTCGAGATCTTTGAAGCAAGATCATCGTTTTGACGTAAGTCATGTTCTTTATTTCTTACATTTTTTTGTCTCGATATACGTGCTTTCCATATCTTCCGAAACAAAGTTCAGAAACTTGTTTCTTATATCGCGCATGTCATTTTCATGTATAGATTCGTCTTGTGTTGGATGACAAATTTAGATCATACTCGCGGTTTCATCCAAGACTTTTCGGGGAGGATACGGGTTGGAGTCTTGTGTCCATTCGAGTTTCTTTCGGGGCATTGAGGTCCTGTAAATTCAGAATAAAAGTATAAATTAGTGGTTATGTTGCGCTCCAAATCCTGCGAGAAACCCGAGAATGCGAGTATTTTTGTATTTCCCTTTTTGAAGATAAAAAGGAAGAAAAATTTTATAGAACAAAAAAATTAAAATTGGAAACACTTTTTCTACCGCTATCTCATCAACATATCTAATTGCCTCTAGAGGATGATACTACTCACAGTCTATAGCATTCCATATCAATAAAATAAAAGAAAGCTAGTATAGAACTGAAAAACGAAGACCAATACCAACGCCCGAAATATATGTATATACATCAATATTATAAACCTGTCTATTTACGGATACAATACCACAAGCTAAATGTTTGTCAAAAAGAAATGATATCGGAAGGTATACATATATTCTCGATCTTATAAAGGATAAGAATATATTTATACTTTTATTTCTTATACAACTTTTACATCAACGTATATCAAAGTACGATTCTAAACAAGTTCTATAAAATGAAATACTACAACTTGAAAGAAATAAGGTGCTAAAATAAAATATCAACTTCGTCTTCTTTTCGCCTGTCATAGTAAGTTAAAACAAATATATATATATATATATATAAGTACAATGCGGCATTGTCAATGATACTCTACATCCACCTCCGGACAACAATACAAATTATAAGAGAAGGAAATGGGAAAAAGTAACGGTTAGACAACCAGCAAAACATAAACATGAGTCTAAGCAATATGTGAAACATATATGAGCATGAATATGAATAGTATAATTGAAATGTAAAACATGAGACGGATACATAAACTACACATGAATGTAATACATGTCTCTTCTACATATAACTGCACTACTCCACATGCCTGCTACTTTGACACTCTTTTGAACATATATCTACTTTACTTCTTAAAACTGGCAACGACTGCTTCTAAGTTCCATG